>JAVGVS010001676.1:0-16744 GCA_032718565.1 Distichodus sexfasciatus
GAATATATTTAAATACATTTTAAATAAATTTATTATTTATATAGCTCCTTTCTCAAACCCGAGGTCACTGAAACATGAAGGCAGTATTTTTAAATGAATAAAATGCTTAAAAATGCTTAAAAAAAATAAAATGCATAAAAATGTGTTTATCATCTACAGGTTTAACAACTTCCTCAAAACTGAATTAGAAAATGATGCTTTTTGCAATAAAACAATTTTTTATTAAAAATTTAAAAATGTAAGCATTAATTAGTTTCTCATTTGAATGTTGAACAATCTGTCACCATATTTTATTTAACACTGAATTTATTAAACATAATTAAAAAGTATTTTTATGAAACCAACTAAAACCAATTGAAGCATAAGCACTAGTTTCCCAATTGATGAGTCTCAGAAGTGAATTTACAAAATGATTATTTTGACAAAACTTATGTGTATTAAAAATAATAAAATATAAACTTTTTCATGTTTCTCAAAACATTTTTATAAAATGCTTTTCACAATAAATTTTTTTTATTACAAAATAAAAAATGTAATCATAAAAACTAGCTTCTTGTTTGGAAGTTTCTCAATTTACAAAGTGACACTTTTTGCACTCTTAAATAATACATTTCCTGATTTTTAGGTAGTTGACCTGATGGAGATGTTCAGAAATGTTAATGTAGTGTAAACCCACTTCCAGGCCAACCTCCGCAGTAAAGTGACCCGCTCGGTTCAGACTCACCTGAGCCACAGGAGGAGGGAAAACTGCACCCAGACGTTTCCACCGAGAGACGCCGGTGGCCAGACGACGAAAGATGACTGGAGTAATGTCCCAAAACCCCAAATCTACCTGGCAGGGCTGAGAGGAGGAGACAGCAGCACCACTCACATGAGCAGAGTTAATACAACTAGAGATGTGGACGAATAAGACGTGGGTTTAGTGAACGCAGTGTGAACGTCTCATTCAGTGGGTCCGTTTTAATGAAATTCAGAATAGTCTTGGACTAGATAACGGGGAGCTCCTAACGTCACATCACGTGAACTCTTTTATCTTAGGTCATCAAACTGGTTATGTTGTTACTGTATCTTACGCAGACCAGATACTATCCTGGGTGCTCAGCTTCGTTATCTTGTGATTAGTATCACGTGAGAACAAGTTATTGTCTTGTTGGAACAAGTCCCATGAAGTGAAGTTTTTAATCTTGTCTGCACAAGTTATCATGTTATCATGTCTAAATGTTCTGGAGCCTCGCTGAGCTCAATGTTTGGTGAAAGTAAATCTAAGTGAAACAAATGACAAATGACACTATGTTAGTTGCTAATGCACACTATGCTAGTTGCTAACATGCATTATGTTACTAATGTACACTATGTTAGTTGCTAATGTACACTATGCTAGTTGCTAACATGCATTATGTTAGTTGCTAATGCACACTGTTAGCTGCTAATGTACACTATGATAGTTGCTAACATGCATTATGTTAGTTGCTGATGTACTCTGTGTTAGTTGCTAATGTACACTATGCTAGTTGCTAATGTACACTATGTTAGTTGCTAAAGTACACTATGCTAGTTGCTAATGTACACTATGTTAGTTGCTAAAGTACACTGTGCTAGTTGCTAATGTAGTTAGCAGCTACGCTTTTGGGAAACGCACCCCAGTAAAGTTGAGATGGCAAGATACTTAATTATCGATACTTCTGTTCTTGATAGTGATTGTCTAATTAGAGGCTTGGTTTGCTGAAAAGTGGTCACAATAGACTTATAACTGTTGATCTAAAGGTTGTCCTAAAACTGAATAAACACTGGCCCTTTGTGTCCTTACAAATGTGATCTTAAATCAGGGGTTTTGAAACAGAAAATATGGCCGCGATTTATGTGAAGTATTAAGATGCAGTTCCGATTTTGAACACCGGGTGTCGCTGTTGTAACGTCCAGTTATCGCGCTTCCAACAAAGAAAGGTGAAAAATGGTGGATTTCCTTGGTTTTTGAGGAACGATGGCGATATGAAAACACATTTATCGAGTTTAAAAACAACTTCAGCTCTTTCATTTGCCATGGAACAATAGCAGCGATGAAAGAATACATTTTAAATGACATTTGAAAAGACCCAGCAGCCTGTCAGACCAACAAACGTTTGGATACGTGTGAATTATCTCCGCTTTAGTGATACACGTTAGGTTTTTATGTTGATTATTATTGGACCTTATTATTAGTTTTTAAAGAATAAATATTCCTTAAATGACATTTGAAAACACAGTAAGTTCAGAGGATCAATGGCGTTTACATAAAAAAAAAATTAACTCCACATTACCACAAAGAAAGAAATATGGGGATAAAAGGAAGGAATTTTCAGCGATAATTAAATAATTTAATAAAATAAACATTTCAATGTTGCTAACGAATAAACAGCATAGATTAACATGAATTAGAACGCCAATGTCAAAGAACGAGCAATGAGTAAAAACGAATCGTCTTTACTCGTTAATATTGTTAGATTATACTGTTAAGATTGCCTTTATTCAATATTTTTAAGATAATAGATAAAAAATGTTGAACAAAGACACCTCTCATCCACGTTGTTAATCAACAGAACACATTAAACCTATGTTTTTTAAACGTTTGTAATTAAATAGAATGGTTTTTCTTTTTTCCTCTTAATGTACGACAATACGACACAATTTTTAGCGAGCTTTTTACCGTGCGTCATTATTAATATTTATAATAAACAACGGAATCAATGAGAGACAAATAAAATCCACCAATGAGAGCACTGTGGGTCACAAAGGTAAATTTGACGAGTTAAACCGGCGCTTAGGCTTAACGTCACAACCTCACGTTGGGTCAAGTCAACGTGGGGTGTAAATAGAGTAGACTAGTCTTAGACCTGGTCCACTTATCACCTAGATCACTTTGGAGCAAATAAACTTGACCTCCAAATAATCAGACATTAAATCAACTTCAACTCCAACTGACTTGACTTGAGACCAACTTGACCGCAGACCAACCTGACCTTAAACCAGCTTAAACCAACTTAACCTCAAACCTCCACGCACAAGAAGATGAACAAGGTTTGGGTTTCACTAGACCGGGACATTTTCACCTGCCCAATTTGTCTTGATTTACTGAAAGATCCGGCCACCATCCCCTGTGGACACAGTTTCTGCATGAGCTGCATTAACCGCTACTGGGACAAGGACGGCCAGAAGGTAGGGATTTAACGATATATCGATGCCACTTCGATACATGGAGCGAGCAAAATGAAAACATCAACCAGACATCATACATATTGAACGTCCCCCACCAAGCAAGCGTGAAAATGTCAGCCGTGTTTCATCACAACTTTTATTCAAAGTGAACACAGTAAGCTCAGAAATAAAATTGTGAAATGATTTTAAATTTTTTTTTTTACTTTTCATGACTAAAAAAAAATTCACCAAAAGACAAATGCTCACAGCTAGGTATGGTATATATACTGTATAAGTACAAAGGGAGTGATTATGTGTCATTGTGAACACAGCACAGCACACAGTGCACCACAACCAATTGTGACCTTTGCATTTGACCGTGTGACGGAACAGTGGGCCTGACACGGGCAGCACCCAGGGAGCAGTACCTTGCTCATGAGTACCTAAGTGGTAGCTTTACTGGTCCGTGATTTGAACCGGCAACCGTTTTCCTATTTTTTGTGAATCGAAAAATAGATTGAGATTAAAACAGATTAAATAGATTAAAACAGGACGAATAACATGGTGCCTTTCTATCTACATTAATACAATCATCAATGATCCCATGGCATATTGCAACGTCACTTTATTTTGAACAGAAGCTCAGGAATAAATAGGGTAAATTACATTTTAATTGCTTTTTGAAAGTGATTGTGTTAAATCTCTGGCTCCTGAATTAAATTAAATCATAATTTTGTGATATCAGCAGACATCTAATTGCTGTCTATTAAATTGATTTTATAATATATTTAAACAGCTGGTTCAGCTCAGAAAAAAAAGTCAAATGATATTTGAGTTGCATTTTGTGACTTGATATAAACGGAAGTGTTAAATTAGCATATGGTAATGTCTCATACCCATCTCTGCCTCCTGAGTTTGTTATATTAGCAAACATCAGATTATTATTCACAATATGATTTTGTGTCGTGATGAAACTTGTGCTTTACACCTCTAACAGAAAGGCACCTACAGCTGTCCCCAGTGCCGTGAGTGTTTGGATCAGAGGCCCATCCTGCGAAAAAACTTCATGTTGACCGACGCCATGGGAAAAGTTCGAGACGTCGCCATCCAGGACCCGAGACCTAATCACCCTTACTCCGCAACGGTATACGGATCCGGATCTGGTGCCGTGGAACCGTACAGGGCCGGGAAGATGTCGTGTCTGGTGTCGTACCGCGAAAATCCCCAACCGCCCGCATTTAACAAGGACAAGCTGATCAAAGTCACCCTGAAATTCCACGACATGGCCTGTCCCAAGCAAGTCGTTATACACGCTTCCATGAATCAAAAGATGAAGTTTTCACTGAACGGTGAAAAACAGGTAGGAAACGCTCTTTTGTAAATCAAAATCATTTGGTTATTGCAGTTATTGACCTACCATTTATGGAATTTGAACATGTGGTGTTTGGAAAGGAGTAAATTGGGCCTCATTCAGCAACCGTTCCGATGGAATTTGTTCTGAAAACCCACTTACGCAGTTTTCATGAAGATTCTGATATTCGCCAAAGTTTTCTTGTTTGATATTTGTTCCTTGTTAAGAACACAATCTGTGTTGAAAATGTCGTTCAATGGATGTTTATGCAAAACATAATCTACAGTATATGGGTTTTTGTCAGTGTTGCAGATGTACAATATCATTCCATTTAAATGTCTTACACTTTATTAAGTGCAAGTAATAAAATAACTTGGTGAATGAGGAGCAACATTGCCTATATCCAGTACAAACCATCAAACAATTTCACTCCTACAGACACAAAAACCCAAAAAGGAAAAACGTTAACATACAACACTCACACAAAATTGTTACAGTTTATTTCCCACTGCAGCTGATGGTGTTATTGCCTTTTCATTAAACTGTAATTATTTTTACTTTGTCATTTCTAGAGTCAGAGCAAGTGCCATAGCCATAAGATTAGGGGTGAGAAATGATACGATTTTATCCATATCAATGTCATTGTTGATTCTGCCTATCATTCCAATTCCTTATCAATTCTCTTATCAAGTTTTTTGAGTGCGAAAAAAGTAGTTCTTCTGCAGCAGGTTGTGTTTCTCAAAACTGAATTTACGAAACGATGCCTTTCACACTTTTAAAACTATTGCAGGGGAAAAGCCCATGAAATGAACTGGGGTGTTCCTGCTTTAATCTTCTGTATTGTATCACTGCTGATATCGAGGAACAACTGTATCATCCTGTCCACACGCAGCTGATGTTGGAGTGTCTTAATACTTGTTTGATGATTGTGTTTAATCATTTTAATATAATTTAAATGAATAACGACTTCTCTTGTTTTATCTCCACAACTTCTAGAAGCCCTGAAAAAGTTAACACCAGTAACGAAGACCTGAGAAGACACACACACACATGAAAACACACACACAAAACACAAAACACACACACAAAAACACATACATGAAAACACATACATGAAAACAGACACACACACACAAAACACACACACAAAAACACATACATGAAAACACATACATGAAAACAGACACACAAAAACACACATACACACACAATAACACACACGAAAACAGACACATGAAAACACACACAAAAACACACAATAACACACACATGAAAACATACACGAAAACAGACACACATACACAGTCTATTATTACTATCTTTGTGAGGTCCTTCCATAGGCTCCCATAACGACTAAAGTACATCATTTTACACCTACACCTAATCCTAACCCTAACCTTAACCTCAGTAACCAAAAGCACATCTTTTACCTCTTTTAGTTTCTCAAATAAAACAAGCACATTTTTTCTATAAAGTCATTTCTCCTCATGGGGACCTCTCAAATGTCCCCACAAAACCCAAAAAACAGATAAAAGTGATTTTAAGGGACAAAAAGGTCCCCACAATGTGATAAATACATGGCCACACACACACACACACAAAAATACACACACACACACACATACAAACACACACACAAAAACAAAAACACACACACACGAAAACACAAACACGCACACACACAAAAATACACACGAAACACACAATTTGAGATTTATTTGTGATTATTTGTCGTTGTGAACACAGCACAGCACACACTGCACCACAGCCGAATCTGACCTCTGCATCTGACCCATCCGTGAAGGAGCAGTGGGCGACGGTACCTTGGTCACGAGTACCTCAGTGGTACCTTTAGCGGTTCGAACCAGCGACCTTTACACTGCCAACTGCACCCTTTAGTCTCTTCACTTCTGCCTCATTGTAACAGTGCTGTACGAAGACCGTGAATCCAACAATAAAATACTGACTCTACGCGTTGCTCGTCTCTTCTGATGTTTTTCTGCAAATGAAGCAGCATCAAGCGTGCGTTCCCTGAAACTGTACCACTGGTCCCCAAAAACTAAACTCCCTCCCAACAAAAAGTGCTTTTAGGTCACTAAAATCAGAATCAGAAAATGACTTATTTTTTCATTTTGGTTTTGGAAACAGACATCAAGTAAAGAACAAATGAAACGTTTTCTTTCTTTCGTTCCTGTTCTTTAATTTTTTTCCTCTTTCTTTCTGTTTTTTTTTTCTCCATTTTTTTCTTTTGTTCCAGATTTTTGTTCCATTTCTCTCTCTATCTTTCTTTCCTTATTTTTTTTTTTTTTTGGGCGGCGCTCAGGGGAATCAGGAATTAGGGACGGTACCTCACTCATGAGTACCTCTGTGGTACCTTAACCAGTCCGGGACTTGTACCAGCGACCTTGTGATCACAGCGGTACTTTGCTCATGAGTACCTCTGTGGTAACTTTACCTGTCAGGGTCTCGATCCGTTACACTTCCACTCAGCTCTGGCCGTCGCTGGCGTAACTTCTCACGCTTTACACTTTATGACACAAAAATCATCGGGCTTAAATAGTGTGATAGCAGTTTTATTTATTACATTACCAAACCTTTACCATAAACCAAGCTCTTGAATATGTTTCACTTGCTGTTTCAAAACTGAGCTTCAAATCAGAATAAGAAACAAACCCCAAAAATTACGCTTTACAGTTGAACTCGTAGATTAGCACTGATTCTATTTTGCAGTCAGCAAATGTAGCTATAAAAACGACAAAGATGAAGGGATTTTTAGCATAAATCCTGCACAAATATATACGCAAACTGCTTTAATGGAACTTTCTGAGCAATGGTCCCGTTAAGGAGGTCAGAGGGCAGGCGTCTGCTCGTACAGCTGCAGGTCGAGTCGAACCCTGACCTCTCCGGTCGAAACCTCGTGCAGCAGCAGTCGCCGGGTCAGCGGTCCTCGACCGTCCTGATCCTTCTTGATGGTTGCCACGGGAACCTCGGTGCGACCCAGGAAGTCTGTGAATGGAGCGATTACTGTTATTAGATTCCTTCTTAACACATCCATACTGTCTCAGAGATACTGTTTATTTCTTTAACTCACGTTACAATATTGGCACGTTATTGAAGTCCTCACATTATGAAAATGCACAACGTTTTTCCTACTTTTAGCTTAGACTTCATAGAGATACTGTTTGTTATTCAATAGATTGTTGGTTAGAATATTCATACTGAACTGCTGCAGATTTTATGCACATTCAATGCAAAAAGACAGCTCCATCACTGGAATTAGGGCTGTGTGATATAAACAAAACCATATTCCGATAACGATATATATCACAATATAGTACATGTTCATATGGAATGCCAAAGGTGCCACAATTTGTCAATATTTTTACGTAATTAACACTACAATAAGTTTTTGTGCCGTATTATTCGTTAAAAATACTGTTTGTTTTGTACTGGTCTAGTGACGTGTGGTCAAACGCAGGTTTTTACGTTGTAAAATGTCTATAAAAGACGTTAAAGGCGAATTGCGGCAGCTTTGGCGTTCCATAAGAGTGTAGCCACGTCGTCTCGTCTCTCTGTATACATTAATATAGCTCAGATGACAATGAAGTTTACTTTGACTTTAGCTTGATAGTTTAAGTCTAAAACTGCTATGATCAGCACCATCTTGAAAGCTCAGCTAAAATCTTTGAGACTGCAATATGACTGCTCCTTTAACGTGTGTCCGAGAGCTGACGTGGGAGCGTATTTTTGTGAACTTGCCGTCTGGAGAGAACTGATCTCGCTCGAAGACGGTGATGCAGAGAACGTCCTGGTAAAGATCCTTAATGAAGAACTGGCAGTTGAAGTTCCATTTGGGGTTTACGGTGTCGCTCTGAGGACGAGACGTGTAGCACTGTGCCCCCATCGACAGCTCACAGTACGGGTTACTCTTACCTACAACACACACACACACACTTTAGGCTGCTGTAGCCATATAAACAGATTCTAACATCCACATTAACATGCTACTATCTGATAACGTGAACTTTAAAAGTTTAGATTTATCAAATATTTACTCAAAATAGTGTGAATATTTACATTCACACTGTGAGGGAAAAACATCAGCTCTGTACATTTGTCCATTTTCATATGGAACACCAGAGGCGCCATAATTCGTCTATATTTTTTAATAATTGACAGTAAAACACAGATTTTTGAGCCGTTTTAGTAGGTAAAATGCAGTTTTTTTGCGTACTTGTGCTCAAACACGTTGTAAAACGTCTGTAAGACACCTTTAAGGCAAATTGTGGCATGGTTGGCATTCTAACAAAAGTGATTATTATATAAATCACCACCATCACGGCTTTACCACGAAGCTTCAATATCTTGTGAAAACTAAGAACTGTAAAAACTGAATTGTTGAGGCAAGTGAACGGCAGCATCAGCGATTTTGAGCTGGTTTCTGTGTGAATGGGAGGCGTTGGGCACTCTGTGTGGCATAATTGTTGATCAATTTGACCAATAAATTTTACTGTACAATTTTGACCAGTTATCACAATTTTTTTAATCAATCATCGGGCCACCCGTCAGCGAACTCACTTCCTCGTTACGTTTATAAGACGCAGGAAACGTGTGATAAAAACCTCACGTTTACCTTCAAGAATAACTAAATGATTAATGGATAATAAAAATAATAGTGATTTTTATTTCCTTCATTTTAATTAGTTGTTAAAGAATCATTATAAAGGGGGACAAAATCACACATTTTCCTACAACTTTGACTCGCTCCCGCAACTTTACTGCAACAAAATGCCTAAAAACACTGATGCACACTTCCATCGCAATTTGCTGCCGCACAGTCAGGCGTTTTAGGCTGCAACAATCTCAAAAAAGACCTGTGAAATCGTGGAGGGACTGACTTATGATTTTGTATAATTCTTTTTTCATCATTAAAACGGTTTCGGATTATGCAGATGAAGACTTTTACGCTGCGGACTCTGTGTGTCAGTTTGTGCATATATATATATATATATATATATATATATACGTGTGTGTGCGTGTGTTCTTCTTACCATTAGGTTTGCAGGGTTTTAGTTCGACAGCCTCCTGAACAGTTACAAGCAAACGTCCAATACCGCTGGTCTTCTGAGAACGAGCTGTAAATGCACACACACACACACACCATTAAACTGCATCAATTCAGCACAAGCGTGTTAGTGACTTTTCCTGGCTAACGTATGGTGCTGCATATGCACGCCTGAGAAATAAGTGAGTATTTTGCCAAGGCCTGAGACAGTTCGTTTACAGATGTGCACAATTATAACTCCAGACGGCACTGATCCGACACGTGGATGGGTGTTGGTCTGATAACGACTCAAACAGATGGATCGGGAATTGAGCCGATCTATGGAGCCGATCTGTAAATGCATACACACTCAACTCACGCAGGGGAAGTGTTTACTGCGGTAAAGCTGGTTTATTGTTCAACATTGACACTAATATTGATATGACAATGAGCAGAACAAGCAACGCAACACACTACAAGGCCAAAAGCACATCACACCTTTATACTGTTTAATTTCCTTAACAACACCAGCTCTCACTCACAATCTCTGTGTTCCTGATGCTTTTAGCGCCGCAGCGTCACTAAACTACACAACTGTGTTTAAAGGAATCATGTGTGAGATGTTATTTTAATAATAAATCATTTAGCATGTACATGTGGGTGTGTCGTTATTACATTGTTTTAGCTGGAAAATATTTAAGTCAAGTATTTCCTTAAGCAGAACACAATAATCTCAGTCATATATTAAGACATTTTTAAAGCATTATTTTCTGTTTTAAAAAAGACTCAGAGACCGTATCAGATTTGTATCATATCAGCAGATATCCGAATGTACAATATCGGTATTGCATCGGACATAAAGTGTACGATTCATTACAACACCCGTAATATTCAGTACACTCTATATATCACCCACCTCTAGATGAAAGCGCCTCCTAGAGGTCTGAACACATCTTACAAAACACTGACGATCACAATAAAAGAAAACGTTTTATAAACTGTCGTGGCCAAACCTTGGTAAGCTTTCTCTCTCTTCAGTTTCTCCGTCTCTATGAAGCGCTCCGACGCTGCTTTGATGCGCTGAACCCACGTGGTTCTGACCAAAAAAATGGGGAGATTTATTAACAATTTCATAAATGGCAAGAAAAATCTATGAAAAATATTGATATACTAAATCTATATAAATATTTAAATGTATAAAAATCCAAAATATACAGTTTGTTGAGGTGAGCCCTCTGGTGGACAAACTACACAACAGCAGCACCTACCGCATGAGCTTCGTGGCTCCTTTCTTTTATAAATTGTTATTTATTGGCTGTTATATAAGGTTCATATCGAGCAATAACATCGGAGTGCTCTAATGTGGAGTTTACCTTTCACTGATGCTGTCTGCTTTGAGCGTGTAGACGCGGTCGATATGTGAGATGTGAAAGATTGGGTCGTCGCTGCACGGGTCCGACGGCATTTTCACCAGCACTTCGTTCAGGAAAACAGGCTAGAGAGAAAAGAGGGAGAAAATGATGTGCTTAAGTATCTTAAACAGAACATCCACACTTTTAATGTTTAACACTTTAAAAAATTCTCACTGTTGCATTCAGAATTAAATTTGCAATAATCTCACAATCTTAGACATGTAGCTTGTGAAATGACAATGACAAACAACAGAACTTTTACATGACGACACGTGACTTATCAAACAAGTCAATTCGCAAGTTGTTTTCTCACAGTTGTGTCTTATTTTCGTCCAAGTTCTCTACCATCAAGGTATGCTAACTAGACTTTTAATCACTCAAATTTGATTCTAAATGCAGGAGTGAGGAAATTTTTAAAAATATTTATGGATAACGGTACAGAGCTCCCATTTTTCTCCCTCAGCGTGCTGCTTCCTGTGTGTGCACCATGTTTTTATGCGTTGTGGGGACCTTTTTTGGCCCTTTTTTCCCCTAAAATCACTTTTATTTTTTTTTATGGCTTTGTTGGGACGCCATGAGAAAAAATGTGCTTGTTTTATAGGGATGCACCGATACCACTTTTTACAAACCGATACGAGTGCGAGTATTTTTATTTGTGTACTTGCCGATACGAGTACCGACACCGATACTTCTTAGACTCTTAGATGTAATTAATTGGGAGGCAGATTTGATTTTCTCCTTTGCAGATTATAATAAGGCTAAATATCAAACCATTAACACAAGGCTATTCCACGCCAAAAATAAACAGATCTTTCTGGTTGTATCAAAAAAGTGTCATCACATTAGACAAAATGTAAATATAAGCAGATAAATGAAATGATATGTACTGCATAGTGAACACAGGCAACTTAAAAGTCAGCAAAACTTACTCTGTTGACACATTCAGACAAAAGAAAGAAGTTAGGAGTCTGGCTTATATTTACATTATGTCTAACGCCTCCTCGATTTTGATTGGCCAGCAAGAGAGAAGTGATACTGACGAGCAAAGCGCTGTTCTAGAAGCTGAACGGATTTCAATTTGAAGCACTCTGAGCGCTGCGGTAAAAATAAAAAAAATAAAAAAACGTGTCCACCAAACGCTTTTTTTTGCGCTGAGAGTGGATCAAAACCTCAGTTCCAAAGAACTTTCTCGGCGCTTGTTGTTGCTAAGTTACAAAAAGCGTCGGGAACTTCCGCGTTCGTTCCTATTTCATATAAACATTGTAGCATCTTCCTTTGAGTTCGGGAGTTTAGATGCCGCTATTTGGCCTCACCGTAACGCAGTCTTCTTTTACTGAATATGGATACAGCAGGATTTTCAGGCTTATTTATTTTCCCCGCCGGGCACGTAGTCACGACGGCCACCTTAACTATAAAGCGTTGCGGGAAACGCTGGGGCTGAGACTATCTGCGCATAATTAAAAGCCGTTTCTTGCTTCTTTAAAAAAAAATTCCCTTGGATTGAGAGAGACGGTTGCCATTGTCGACTGGAAAGAACAAACTAGTTGGAAAAAAAATCCAGTCGCACTGGCGAACATTGTAGTCGCCGTCTGGAGCCCTGGATTTCACACGAGCTTGTGGGCAGGACCTCTGAAGCTAAGTTTCTGGATGGTTGTCTCCGCCTAGACATTGAAGTCAGGTAGGACAACAAATTACATCCGCCGACTACAACGTTTGTTATAGTGAAGTACCATTGAGTGGTATCGGTGCGTGGTATCGGCAATTATTTTCGAGTACGAGTATATTAATGAAGTATCGGCCTGATACCCGATACTGGTATCGGTGCAACCCTAATGTTTTATTTGAGAAACTAAAAGCGGTCAAATATGTGCATTTCGTTACTGAGGTTAAGGTTAGGATTAGGATTAGCTGTAGAATTACGTACATCTAGTCATTATGGGAGTCTATGGAAGGACCTCATAAAGATAGTAAACAAGTGTATGTGTGTGTGTGTACCGTTTTGTACATCTTGTACATGGTGCTGGAGTTGGGGCTGAAGAGTCGGTCGGTGCTGGAGGAGAACTGCTTGGAGGTGTAGGTGAGGAGGAGGAAGTCGCTGAAGAGGAAGGCCCACAATTCCTTGCTGCTCTTGGTCTTCCACAAGCGGCCGCTGTGCAGCAGTTTGCGAGGCCCCAGGCAGTTAGTCAGGGAGTTAAAAACTAAATGCTGGATGAGAGACGGCAAAATGTAAAAGCTGAATAAGTGAACATGAATAAGCAACTGTAACGGGGACGAGTGTGCGGAGTGAAGGCTGACCAATGACACCCCCCACCCCGCCCGT
Organism: Distichodus sexfasciatus; assembly: GCA_032718565.1. Classification (NCBI taxonomy): domain Eukaryota; kingdom Metazoa; phylum Chordata; class Actinopteri; order Characiformes; family Distichodontidae; genus Distichodus; species Distichodus sexfasciatus. Next base: position 13,299 of record JAVGVS010001676.1, read on the forward strand.
GCCGATATTAGCGTCCGGTACGAGCTACTCTATAAACTTACAGGTGCTAAAAAGAAAGTGAAAGATGGACGAGGGGTCCTTCAACTACGCTGTGAGTGTTGTCATAGCGCAGTTTGTCCACTAGAGACACTGTAGCTGCTGACCTTTATTGCTACTGCAGTTTAGTCCAAAACTAGGCTTAACTCATGTTGACGAAACCAGCCCTAAATGTAATGCTATAGATAGCCAGCATTAATAATTCATGCATAGTTTAAGTGATGGATACTCAAAGCTAGTCTAGGCTTAATCTTAATCTTAATCACAGTACGGGAAACTGGCCCAAATAGTATTACATATTACATTTAGGGCCAATTTCCCAGTCGAGGGATATGTCTAGTTTTAAGACTAACTTTAAGTTTTAAAGGTAAATCTCCAACCTTGTCCAGGACTAGATTTAATCCAGGGGCAAGAAACCAGCCCATATGCTCTAATGTTAAACTTAAGACTGTCTTAATCTTAACCCTTACCTGTGAGTGTGTAGTAAAACTAGTGTCTGTCTGGTGTAGTTGTACGAGGCGCGTGTCTCACCTCGATGACTCCCTCACACTGCACGTGGTTCTGCAGCCACTCCAGCCGGTCCGAGTTTTCCTTCTCTCTCACGCCCTCGTTCACCTGCGAGCACAGCTCCTCGGCCTGCTCCAGCGCCTCACGCAGGTTACTGTGGTCCACGTGACCCGCCGGCGTGTTCTCCAAAATCTACAGCAGCACGCAGACACGGAGAGAGAGATACACAGTAAATAATCTAATGCTAATCAATCAATCAATCAATCAATCTATCAATCTATCTATCTATCTATCATCTTTGATTAAAATCCAAATTAAACCAGTATTTATTCGCGTGCAAAATGTGAAAACGACTTGGAATTGGTTTTTAACTTTTGCTTTTGGAAACACATATTTTACAGAAATCTTTTTTGGGTTTTGGTTTAAATTTGAAAGCACAAGTGAATGAATGACACATATTGTAGATTAAACCTGGTCATGAGATTCATTTATGCATTTCACACATTATCATTCCCAGCTCTTACTCAAGCTCTTCAGACTTCACTAACACACGAGCAGGACCACCAACTCCCTCCTCTAACTCTAACGGTAGGTACAGGGAGGGGTGTTGAGTTCTCACGTTTCTGATCAGCAGCGGGTATCGCGTGATCCTCTGCATGGGTTTGAGCAGGAAGCTGGAGAGCGGCATTCCCTTACAGCGGTGGTTTGTGGCAATCTTCTACACAACACAGCAAAGACACACTTCAACACTCAACACACTACGTACGGAACATCTAGACTGGATGCGTGTGTTCTATCAGAACTGATTCCTCTGGCGTTGACTGATTCCACAGTTTGTGCTATAATGTTAAAGCATTTAGGTCTAGAACCAGATTAGGATCATCTCCAGGGCTAAAACTGATATGTAGGTGTAGAGAAGTGATTCAGTTAAGTTTAGGTTTAGGGCCACATTATGATTCGGCTTTAGAGTAGTAGATGGTGGTTGGATTTCGTTAGGTGCAGCACCATTGGAGACTCGCTTTTGAAACTTAAAGCTGGTCCTATAGGTTCAGGTATAAATTGTTGATGGATTCTAGTGAAGATTCCAAGGTTGGGATTAGATTGTGGTTAGGGATTGTTTAAGAGCTGCTTATATGAACAAAATATATAGGAAACTACGAGTAAAGTCCTGACATTTCATGTGAACTCAGATGTGATGCAGAGCAGGAACCTTCAGGAAGAGTTTGAAGTCGGGGGAGGCGACGGTCTTCTGCTGCAGCAGGGCGGCGCTGTTGAGCTGGCAGCTGCAGAAGCGGATGTAGGGCTGCATGTGGGCCAACTCCGAGGACAAAATATCACCAATCATCTGCACCGCCATCCTCTCTCCTCCCGTCTTCTTACGCACACGCAGAGCCCTAAAAATACATACATACATTCAATCATTTATTATCTGAACCGCTTATTAGGCCAATCGGGGTCAGGGGCACCGGACTGGAGTCTATCCCGGGGTTTCGGGCGCGAGACGGAGACCAACCCTAGGCCTAGGGAATTTATTTTTGGTGGCCAACACTTTCTTAAACCCCTTTAGACTTAAGAGACACACAAAAGACACACACAGATGAGGTATCTCTCGTTATTTTTGTTATTCCCGTCGTCTTTCTGCAGCTCCGCTCCACGTTGAAAGGGGGCGCTGTGACCTGCTAACTCACTTGAGCAGTTTGGTGTTGCACATGATCAGTTCCCTCCAGTTGACGAAGATCACACTCATCTCGGCCTCCGTTAGCCGGCCCGACTCTGCCATGGGTTTGTAGAACACCTACACACACACACACACACACACACACACACACACACACACACAAGTAAAGAATACTGAAGGTATTTTTGAAAAATAGGAAATACATTTGGCAAGTGGTTGGGTTTCATGTTAAGATTAGATTATGGTTAGGATTTGGTCGATAGTTAGATCATGCTACAGTTTAAGGATTAGGACTAGATTAAGGTTAGTTTTAGGACTAGATTATGGGTAGATAAAATGATGGTTACATTTAGGGTTAGTGTATGATTTGTTTGGTGCATTTAAATTTAGCACCAGATTAGGGTTTAGATTAGTTCATGTTTAACATGTTAGGGTTAAACTGTGCTTGGTCTGAAATGTTACATTTAGGTTTAGGACCAGATTAGGGTTAGGATTACATCACTAATAGGTTAGGATTTTGTTTTTTAGTTTTAATTTGTAAAAAGAAAAATTGATTATATTATTATATTATATAAATTTTGTGTGTGTATGTGTGAGTGTTTGTTGTGTGTGTTTGTGTGTATGTGTGAGTGTGTGTGTGTTTGTTGTGTGTTGTTGTGTGTGTGTGTTGTGAGTGTTTGTTGTGTGTGTTTGTGTGTTGTGAGTGTGTTGTGTGTGTGTTTGTGTTGTGTGAGTGTTTGTTGTGTGTGTGTTTGTTGGGTGTTTGTTGTGTGTGTGTTTGTTGGGTGTTTGTTGTGTGTGTTTGTTGTGTGTGTGTGTTGTGAGTGTGTTTGTTGTGTGAGTGTGTGAGTGTGTTTGTGTTATGTTGTGTGTGTGTTTGTTGTGTGTGTGTTTGTTGTGTGTGTTTGTTGTGTGTGTTTGTTGTGTGTGTGTTGTGAGTGTGTTTGTTGTGTTGTGTGTTGTGTGTGTTTGTGTGTGTTGTGTGTGTGTTGTGTTGTGTTTGGGTTGTGTGTGTGTTTGTTGTGTTGTGTGTGTTTGTTTGTTGTGTTGTATGTGTGTTGTGTGTTTGTTGTGTTGTGTGTGTGTTGTGTGTGTGTGTGTTTGTTGTGTTGTGTGTGTGTGTGTTTGTTGTGTTGTGTGTTTGTTGTGTTGTGTGTGTGTTTGTTGTGTTGTGTGTTTGTTGTGTGTGTGTGTGTTTGTTGTGTTGTGTGTTTGTTGTGTTGTG
>JAVGVS010001677.1:0-16726 GCA_032718565.1 Distichodus sexfasciatus
AAACGTGTTTCCGTTGCTCAATTTAGCCTCAATTATTGACCGATCACTATGATTTTTGGCCTATGGTGAGATGGACACCATTCCTACTTAGCTTTCTGTGACTTATGGTTCAAGCTGCAGAATATGTTTTTCAGGAAAAAAAAAAAAAATAAATAAATAAACAGAACAATTGCAAGAGGGGTCCATAAGCACTTCCTGTTTGGACCCCTAAAAATGTCACCGAAATCAATGCAGCTGAATAATTGAAGAGAAATACATTTGAAGACCGCCGACCTAATTGCTACTATTTACTATATTTATTACTACTGATTCAGAGGCTAATAAAAGGGTTTGGTGGCGGCTGATTTAGCACAGTGGATGAATTAAATATTAATTCAAAAGTGGATTTTTATTCACTTGTTTGTCGGAAGTTGGAACTGATCCAGTCAGGCCTCTGCTGGGAATTTTATGACTAACGGAATAATGGCTGCTCCTGCAAATCAAGGCTCATTTTTATAGAGTCTGGAGGATGGCCTATTTGACGAATTAAAGGGGTTTTTATTTATATTTATTTATAATTTTGCCTCGCTTGTGGTTCAATATGAAACAGACGCCCTCTTAATCATCTTTTGGACAAGCATTATCCATCATCGTTTATGCCTACAGCCTTAAAGTAAAGGTCCAAAAAGGGCTGTTTGGTGTGATGTCATAAAGGAGAAATCAGCGTTTCATTAATAAGCTTTAAAACTGAGGAAAAGCATATTCTTGTTTGGCAGAAACTGTAAAAGAAGCTGTGTTCCTCTCTCAAGATGGTTTTTAATAATTTTAAAGGTTTTACATCAATTAAAAGGTTCTCCCTGAAACAGATCATCGCACAAGAGCTTTCAGGGATGTTTATTTTAAGAGTATACACCAATAATTAAAAGCTTTTTCTGCAAAAAGGACCTAAGCATGGATTATGTTGGCTTAAATATGTTTTCTGTGGAAGTGTTTGGTATTTTAGCATGTGGTTATGCTCTTGGCAATGACCTTACCAAACTGTAAGTAGAGTTGAGTTCAAGACCACCTAAACCGAGACCGAGACAAGACCAAAACCACAGTGTGTTGAGACCGAGACGAGACCGAGACTAGACCAAAGCACGTTTACACCACATGACAAATAAGTGGAAGATGCAAAGCCTAAGCAACATTAAAGATGTTTATTCAATATTTCTCTCTTCCATATCTATAATGAGGAAATCACTTCACTAGAAGCAGTTATCAACACTGATCACATCACATGTTAAACTCAACAAACCACAGTGAACACTCCTCAAGACCAAACTCACTGTGTTATTGGCTGCAGAGTTGTTATTATGTACAGACATTCTATGGCCTAGTGCTGTGTTAAGTACTAACCATTCTGTATTAAAATGTTTTGTTTTTTTTAAATTATTTTTCTGAGTTGGGCACAGTTTCTTACCATTTACACAACTCAAATATACTAAAAATGTATTTTTCAGACCTGAATTAGATTAAAAGCACAAAATTGTATCATTTTCTACCATAGCAACAAAACCAAAACCTAACCCTATTGATAATCAAACGTAATCATTAAAGCTATATTTTTGTATTTAAAGACACAATATTTTTCTTTAAGGGAGTGGTAACTCCATAATGTTCATTTTTACCATCTAAGCCGCTGTTATCAGAGCTTACTGCCGTTGCTTTCACATCATCGTGACCTGACGCTGTTTGTAACCTAACTCCAGTTCTTATTTGGGATCTCGGCTCGTCTGCTTTTAATGCAAAAGAGTGACTTAAGCTATTAATTAATAGCGCACTCCCAGCCGTATGGGATAGAGAGTGTTTGTGTGTCGGGGGGAGTTTGCAGTTGGACTCAGACGCCAGTGGTATTGAATTATCGATCGGTGTCGGTTCTTTCTGAAGAGATCAGACCTGAGAATGAGGACGAGAGGCGAATAATGGAAGTCGACTCAGTTGACTCAGAGTAAAATTCTTCCTGGCAATGAAGTTAGAATAAATTACAAATTAAAATAAAAATAAATACAATGCAAATACATTGTAAATTTACAGTTTTTCTCGACAGAGAAATATTTATTTTACAGCACATGCTCTGTATTATTTTACAGAACACCTCTATTTCACAAAGCTCAAGTGTGAGCTCTTGTCTCATTTTACCATGTAATTGTGAACGACTTGGAAATAACTGTAAAATTATGGAATATTGCTTTAGTTTTACAGAAAAAATTATGGGAATAAACTGTTAAAATATTAAAAACTATTTTTGAACCAAAACCCTGTTAAGAAAAATTTACAGCATTTTTACAGTCACATTCTGTATTAATTACAGTATTGTCCTGTAGATATCAAACACAGTACACGTGCTGTAAAAATACGAAAAATTGCTGGTCACTGCTACTTTTTCAGCGTTAGCTGTTTTTATTTGCTATAATTGATTTCACTTCAGCTAAACATTTTTTCCTTCGTGTAGACGTTATATTCGATATTCTTTAGCTTCACTTGATCTTATTTGTGATTTTTAGAAGATTGATTTTTACCGCTGGACAGCTTTCAACATGAGGCCTTGCTGCTTTTTATTTTTCTCTTTTTAATCCCTCTCTCTCTCTCTCTCTCTCTCTCTCTCTCTGTCTCTTGGCAGCCGTATCGCCAAAGATGTAGAGGGAGTGTAAGAGCCGGAGGAGACGACCGGACGGGGACGGTGAAGTGGTACGAAGAGATTAGAGATGGAGAAATCGCCCACACTCCTTCTCTCTTCCTCTCTCCCTCTCTCCTTTCCACACTCTCTCCAGACAGCAGGACTCACACCATCACCAGGAGCCACACTTCCCCTCCCTCCTCCCCTCCTCCTCCTCTTCCGTCTGCCATCCCCTGGTTCCCACACTCCTCACCGTCTCCGACACTGACTTTTTCAAAAGAACGCCACTTACCTTCCCTTTAAGCGAAAAGACTTTCTTCTGGTTGAGATGCCATGTTTTATGACGATGGGTTATGTGCCAGGTAGATGTAAATGTTGAGGAAGGAAAAGTCAGTCAGTGTGTCTGCGGATAGCAACCTTTTTAAAGTATTGCTTAAGTTCTCGGGGATCAATATGAGAAATATCCTTAATGGCTGCGTTTCCCAAAAACATAGTTGCTAACGTATTGCTAACTATGTTAGCAGCACTATGTTAGTTGCTAACGATATTCATATCGACCTCCTGAATTGAACCAAACTGTAATCTTATCACATCAGACTTTGCAATATCGGCAGATGTTGAATCGAATCGAATCGAATCGCTGTAACATCGTATCGTGGCGGAACTTGCGGTTTACACTCCTGGTATGAAGTGTGTCTCTAAGCCTCCCGAGATCCATACAGAAGAGTGGGGGAAAGGAGAGGGCGGTGAGCGCGTCAAACCACTTTTGAATCAAAACCCTGGACCTGCTCTGAACACTGAGAGAGGGAACGAAAGAGAGAGGGAGAGAGAGAGAGAGAGAGACAAGAGGCCGGAGCTCTCTAAAGGCCTGCCTTTGTTTTATATTAAGAGCTCTGAAAGAGAAATGTGCACACGCCATCAGACAAAAGACAACAGACGTCATGGGGCCGGAGAGATGAAAGCGTGACTTCAAAGGTGTAGAAAAATGCAGCGAGAATGAGACAGAAAGAGAGAGAGGTCTAATACTCACCAATTAAACTGCACCTTCGCTCCTGCGGTTGGACGGACGAATGACCCTTAATGATAAAAAAAGAATGAAATAAAAATGAACCAACCCTTTGAGAGTAAAAAAGTTCTAATTACTTCACAGCACGCGCCATTTACAAAAAGGTTGACTTTACATTGTCACTTGCAATGAAATGAGCTTCTTATTTATAGAATGTTTTTATATTTCATTTTTAGCGTCTAAATTTATCGAGTTATCACTATTTACCATGTTGAATTTACGTTTAACTTGATACATCGATTCAGTGATCAATGCGCTCATAGCATCCAAAATGAAAACATCATTCATCAAACATCATACATATTCACGCTTATCAGTCGGATGTCGTCATAGTGATCTGACCTTGTCGCCGCCATTGTTAGTACCGAATCCGCTCCAGACTGACAGCTGAATGCTCTAGCTAACGCTACCTGTAAGGCCTTCACTTCAATTAGGCTACCTATCAATGTGATGGATATTTCTCATTTTGATGCTCGAGAACACAACGAAAACAGCGAGCCGATATGTGGACCGAACACTGGTCCGATGACGTCTCGGGCCGACGTGTTCAATTCAGTTGTAGGTTTGTCTATGTTTGCGTATGTGCGCACAAGCTCAGTTGGTTCTGCATGTGAAGTGTTACTGCGGTAAAGATGGTTTATTGCTCCACATTCGTGCTAATTCCTACATGTTGATATGACAATTAGCAGAACAACACACCCCAAAACCATGATACTGTTTCATTTCCTTAACAACACCAGCTCTCACTCACAACCTCTGTGTGTTGTGATGGTTTTAGGGAGCGTCACTAAATGACACAACTGTTGCAGTTGCACTTGGCACTTTAAACAGTCTTTTCACCTGTTATCTGTCTTCAGAGTTAAATATGTATACTCAGGTATATAACTTCAGTACGTATTCTTTTTTATTCATATATACATGTAGATACACCTGTACCAGGCACTTGGGTCTTTAATTTAATTATACTCCTTGTCTTCTGCACATAGGTTGCTGTATTGTATATTGTATATTATTAAACAGTTATTTATTTTTTATCTTTATTCCCTTAGCTCCCTTTCAAGTTTGTATTTTAACTACTTTATTTGATTTTATTCTAACTTTTTTCCTAAATTTGCCTAAATTGCACAGTAGGGAGCGGATCAGGATACATTTCACTGCATGTTTTACCTGAATAATTTGCATGTGACAAATAAAGAATCTTGAATCTTAAAGGAATCATGTTTGAGATGTTATTTTAATAATAAATCATTTTGCATATACATATGGGTGGGTAATTATTACATTGCTTTAGTAGGAAAACAGGCTTTAAGTCAAGTATTTCGTGAAGCAGAACAGAATAATCTCAGTCATGAATTCAGACATTTTAGAAAGCATTATTTTCTGATATATCGGATTTGTATCATATCAGCAAATATCCAAATTTACCATATTGGTAGTGGTATCATGCCATGTCTATCTTTTTACAAAATTAACTTGAAACTCGGACCACCTTCTTAAGTTTGGAACCACTGCATTGCTGTTTCAATTTCAATACATATAGTTCCTAACATAGCTGAAGTTGTAACATTGAAAAACCATAAAAGTGAATTAAAATTATTCTTTTAATTTGAAGTAAATGAGAGAAGCACATTAACACATTTTTGCAGCATGGTTCCATTCATAAGTTGGGAAGAAAGACCCGAGTTGAAAACAAAAAATGGAGAAAATTCCAGACAAAGAGGCCTGATTGTTTTTTGGGAGTTTCCTGTTTAAGTAGTCGGAGCCCATCGACAAATGCCTTTATGAACTCGGCGGCTTTGTTTGTTAGCGGCGTAATTCCGTCGCAGCTGGCACGCTGATGCGGGAGATAACAAATAACTCGCGTTTAGGAGAAGATAAAAATGCAGTTTATGTTTCGCTCAGTCTCTCTCTCTCTCTCTCTCTCTTTCTCTTTCTTCTGTCTCACACACATACACACAAGCAAATGAGATGGTGGAACAGCAAATTACCATAATCAAATTTCCCATAACTAAATTAGCTCTGGCGTATTCTGTATTTTTTCCTCCTCCTAATTCCGATCAGAGGTTTCAGAGCCCGAGAATGAAGAGCGACTTAAATGTTCGTCTCCGCTGACTCACTCCGAATTGCGTTAAAACCACACCACGCAAGAGTTAAGCAATAAGACAAGTTTCAAACTTTTTCTGCGTTCGCATCAGCAGCGGAATCGCCTTCACAACGTCTATTCCTAGAATGTTCTTTACAAACGTAAGGGTTAGGCCGTATCGCTCCGTGATGGGAAGGTCGACGGTTCGAATCCCGGACTGGCAAAGGTAAAGGTATGACTGAGATACTCACGAGCAAGGTGCCGTCCCCAAACACTGCCCACTGCTCCTTCAGGGATGGATCAAATGCAGAGGCCACTTTTCGTGGGGGTGCACTGTGTGCTGCGCTGTGCTGTGGTGTGTTCGTAATGACAAATAATCACTCACTTCAAATATCTACTAGGGGTGTAACGATGCATCGCTCTACACCGATATATCAATATATCGATCATTGTTGTTCTTTGAATCGATATAATCGGATCGTGATGAAACTTACGTTCTACACCTCTCATTTCTATGTTGCATTGTCTAAAATTCTCTATACAATCCGTTCTGCTTTTAACACCAACTTCCCAAAAGCAGGTCTCTAAACATGTCGAAGATTCGCTAAACTAACCGACTGCTCCTGTCCTCCTTCTACTGGTTTCTTCCAGTTCTTTCCAGGAATCCACATTCTCTGATCTCCCTTTTTTTCCAGTACCGTGACCATAACTCAAATCTGGTTGTTTGAAAAGAGGTCGGTCGATGCGTGACAGATCGTATAAGATTAATTGCGTAAGTGTTTGTATACAACAGTTGCTTACGCCTTTTGTGGCTGGCTTGCGAACAACGACGGAGGGATTTTTTCAAAGCCGGCTTTTAAATACGTGCAGGCTCGAGTTATGAGGGAAAAAAGGAGGAGGAATCTCACAAGTTGACGAGATTATATTGCACGGAATTGTAGGCACCGTTCCCAAAAAGGGATGAATCTCAGTGAATAAGAAACAAGCGTAAGAAACTTGCAGCACTGATGTGATAAACGGCACATATATTACTAAAAAATATGTTTTACACTCTAACATGTAAAGTAAATTTTCCCCTGCGAGCATCAATAAGGGAACGGTACTGACTTGCTTACTAAAATAAGTTAAAATACATACGTTAAAACTAGAGATGGGCCGATACCACTTTTTTATGTCCGATACCGATACCGATATTGTAAATGTGGATATCTGCCGATACTGATACAAATCCGATACACAGTCTTTTTTTAAACATTAAATATTGCTTTAAAATGTGTGAATACATGACTGATTATTGTTATGCTTAAGGAAATGCTTGATTTAAATACTGTTTTCCTACTAAAACAATGTAATAATTACACACACACGTATATGCTAAATTATTTGTTCTCAATAGTTGTTCGTTTAGACATATAAATATTTCTTCTTTCTTATTGATTACAATATAATATTATAAAATTATAAAAAAATTGGATCAATTGAAAATGAAATACTGAAGTTTGTCATTTTGAACCAGTTTGGGTTATAAAATCAGCTGCTTTTGCAGAGAACTACATTTCCCACGATCCTCTGGGCGTGCCCCGGAGCCGCGTCACAATGACACGTTGGGAGCGCGTTCCAGAATAAACGATGGAAAATCTAAATAAACGGCAGAATTGTTAGTAGAACACTGGTTATTGTTGTTATTTATCAGCTAAAATATGGTTTGTGTCCGTAATAAAGGCGACATTTTGACCGAACTGGAGCGTTTTGCGAGTAACGGCGCTCACAGGCGCGCTCATTAACACAGCGCGTGTGTTCACATCGCAAAAAATGTCGAAAAATGTTTTTATGCATTTACTTCTGTTTTAGTGCATGGAACATCTCACAAATACTTTCACATACAGAGGGATCAGAAAAATTGCCTCGAGCATTTGTTGTAATAGAATTATTCGAGTTATTGGAACAATGGTTTCAGCTCTACTTTACCGCAGTGCCACTTTCCATTCATAACGAATTGAGCGTGCACACATTTACAGATCAGCTCCATAGAATGGCCGAATGCCACCGATACCCGATCCAGCTGTTTTCGGATCCACATATCGGATCGGCTACATCTCAAGTTAAAACCAAGGTGTGGAAATCCAGACATAACACTTTCCCAAATGCTTGCAAAAATTCTCGTATCATATTTTTACGTATTTTCACTCGAATCCCGATAAAGGTTAAAGGTCTGCACCTTAGACTATCAGACATACTGAGAGCAAAATGAAGTTTACTGAAATTTAGCGACTATTTCACATTAGCCTTGATGAGCGCCCTCTGGCTTCTTTGAGTGGAATTGCAGACAAGATATAAAAGTACTTTGTGGATTACAACTCAGCTGGAGTTGTCATAAATTTACAAACACAACTGTTAGAACTATTTTTTGTTGCCAAAAGGTCGTTAATTAAAGAACAATCTTGTGCTCGAATTTTTGCACTTCCAACACCTCTGGACTACAGTACGAGGATGAAGAGAGAGGCCTTTGTGTTCTCGGTGACTGTATTCGAACCTGTTTATCGATTTCCAGCTCTCTCACTGCTGGCGGTTATTGGCAGATGCATTGCTACGGTAATCCTGCTCGTGGGCGTTCTTGATTAATGCTTAAACGACAGAGCCGAGCCCGGGACGCTTCACTTCGAGACAGTGATCAAAATGATCCATGTGCTAGCACCTAACGCAGAGGTCACGTTTCGTTGTAGTGCACTGTGTGCTGTGTTACCGCTTCCTGTTTTACTTTAACTACCAAATACTTTTAGTGACATACAGTATTTTGTAATTATGATATAATACTGTACATATAAAACACTGTACGCGTCCTGCAGTAAGCCAAAACACAGAAAACTGCCGGCTGCCAGTTTTATGCTGTAAATTTACAGTGACACATTTTACATTTTTTTACTATAATCTCATATTCTACAGATTACAAGATTACGGGACACACAGCTCTCTCTAGCACGTACATAACGACGACATGCCCGGTGTCAGGTTCGATACACGAGAGCCGGGTCGGGCGCGAGTGCGAGCGCTTTGCCGGAAAAATCTAATGCAATACGATGTAAATTGATGTCACAAGGACTAAAGAGGACGGACAAAGGGGACGCGATGGTTCGGTGTGTGTGTGTATGTGTGTGTGTGTGTGTGTGTGTGTGTGTAGGGGGGTGAAATGCATCTCAGGGGCCGATGTCAGGGCCAAGCAGGCGTTTGAAGAGAGAGGATTTAACAAGGGCCTTGATACACTATTGGATTACCATCTTGGCTCAACGATCTGCCACCGTCTAATTAAATAGCTATGCATTAGAGTCCAAATTGTGTGTGTGTGTATGTGTGTGTATGTGTGCGTGTGCGTGGGTCAGATTATGAAATATTCCTTTCTTAAAAGAATGTCAAAATGTGAACCAAAATCCACAGTTTTAGGGCCAGTTTACAGGTATGTACATATTTTTTATAAACACATTTTTTATACGTTTGGGTCCTACGGTTACGCGTAAACGGAGTTTCAGCCACCTCAAACACATATTTTTTTACGCCGCGCTCCAAAGTGAAGATTTTTTAAAATGCTGGATTCCGTGGATACGTGTAAATGAGTAAAACACAGTTATCTTAAAACGATGACGTCGGGGCGTCACTAGGATTGAAAGATAGCGGAGGGTCAGCCTCTAGGGGTGTGGTGAGGGTCAGGGTTAGGGTTAGGTGCTACACGCACGCCAAAATTTTTTAGTCGCACCTACATAGGAGCTGTTTTCTGGCTCACTTTCTTTCCTTCCCTGTCTACTCTGGAAGACCCTGCCGACCTCAGGAACGTTACCTTAACTCAACAGAGAAGCAGTGACGTGCAGCTTCCGCCTGGGTCCATAAGCCCACCCACCTGCCTAGCATCAAACAGAGCCGTCATTTTTATCAGATAATAACAACTTGTAGGTCAATTTTATATCTATTCTTGCTGGTTTGTGTTAAGTAAATGCCGGCACTAATTTCTTATATGAAAAATTTATATAAATCACTAAATGTAACATTATTTAATGGGGGCTTCAGAACTTTTTAGGATGGTTAAAGCCCTTAGTCTCTTTTCTTTGCTATATGGAAAGTGACGGAACAGAATTTTGTCTTCCAAAAATGAAAACTGCAGATTCAACATGACAGAAGGTCACAAATTTATTTTACAAGTTGTCAAATTTGACATTTTAGCTCATACTGAAAAGAGCACAGTGGAAAAGCAGCATAACACACAACTTGCAGGTGCAGTTCCAAAAATCTCATAAAAGTTAAATCAACAATGTAACAGTGATTACAATTTTGTCATTTAACTGCTGAAAGGAAAGTTGCTACTTTGCCATTTTAGCTCTGATTCTAAAAGCAAATTTTATACAGATGTCTCCCAAAAAATACAGAATGCATGAGTCCTGTAAAAGTGATCTTTTTGCTATGTTTTTGGGGTACAGCCAAAGTAAAAGATTGAAAAGGAAAATAAAAATGGCAACAAAACAATGCAAAATAAACTGGACTGATGAATGCGTGATGTGCTTCAAACCGTTGCTTACTGCGTACAATGCCCTTTGTCCAACTTGATAAACTTGACATTTATGAATTGTTGAAATCGACTCGAAAATGGACACAAAGCTTCTAAAAATAGGATTCCAGTTCTAGCGGGTGGTTTGAGGCTCTCTCTCCTTCTTACAGACCTGCTTTAACAGAACTTTGACATCGAGTAAGAAGTTAGTTTTGTTCAGTTAAGATGAGATGATGAAATGAAGATGAGAAACTTGAATAAAACGTCACAGTTGATGTCTTCTTCTTCCTCCTTCGGCTTTTCCCTTCGGGGTCGTCACAGCGAATCATCTGTCTCCATCTAGTCCTATCTTCTGGATCCTCCACCCTCACACCAACTAACTTCATGTCCTCTTTCACCACGTCCATAAAGCTCCTTTTTGGTCTTCCTCTCAGTCTCCTGCCTGGTGGCTCCAACCTCAGCATCCTTCTACCTATGTACTCATTGTGTCTCCTCTCGTTATTAGTTTTATAAGTTGAAGATTAATTTAATAAATGCTGTTTTGTCAGTGTGGTTTACTAGCAAGGGATTCCAAAAATAATTACAAATAATGAAGGCACAAATGGCAATTAGCGGGTCCAAGCACAGTAGCACAAAAGAGAGGTTAAGCTGCAAACACACACCTGTTTTTTTTTTTGCATGATTTTCATTGATCCTACACAGAATGATATCATACATGTAGCCTCCAAGTTTGAAGCAGACTGCATACTGTATTTTGTAACAACAGTATTGTACTGTAAATATCAAATACCTGACTCTTACTGTAAAAATGACAGAACATTGCCGACAACTCTGCTGTATTATACTGTACATTTACTGTGCCATTTGTTTTACAATTTGACTCCATATGAAAACTGTTATTTTAATATAAAACATGCTTTTGAGTAGCGTAACGAGGTAAAGTTCTGCTGCTTGCTGCCGGGTTCTTGCAGGTTCTCTCTCTCTTAGTGCTGTTGGAGCCAACGTGGACCCCAGCTGGCTCACTCAGTCTCGGCTGAGCAGCACTGCAGGATTACAGGTGGCACTTGGAACGATGCTGTGGGTGGCTTCATGCACGCTGGGGTGGGAAAAAACGAAGGACGGAATATAACTCCATAAATACTTCATATAAAACATAAACATTTTTCACATACAGATGTAAATGTATTAAATTTGCATATCCAAAAGTAATTTTTTTAGTTTGTGCTGACTTAACACAGAACTTGTTGAGACTTTACACAATAATTGCTTCATTAATGATGAATAATCATGCAAAGCAAGTCCACAGTGACTACAGTTGCAGCTTTTACATCAAAATGCACAAAACCATACTGAATATTTCTGGATTTACAGACACAAAGCCATTAATATTCTACTCAACTATTCAGTTTCTAATCAGATTCCTAAAATCACCTCAAAATATAACAAGAAGACCAATTTTTTCACTGTTGCCTTTAGTTTACAACAAATAATTACTGTATATGTCACTGCTATCTCGTCTTGTGTCTGTCTGTCATTATTACCACTACCCCGCCCCCTGTTTGTCTTGATTGGTCATTTGGTGCTTGTTATCAGTTTCTTCCGCAACTTTTTGGTTAAGTTTTGTCATTAGCTGTATATTTAGGTTCCTTCAACCTCTTTCTAGACAAATGCACAAAGTTGCCAAGGCCACCGACTGATTGCGTCGTCAATGAAACTTTGCTCCAGACTTTCAGTTGTAGCTAAAGGTTTACAGGGTTGTATAAGTCACTTTGTCGCAATTGTAATTCTGAATACAAAAATGTGAAAATCGCTCATTATTTGCCAAGGTTACCGACCAAGCTACAGAGCTCGCTTTCTGACACAGTGTAGCTGTAGCATTTACATTTACAGCATTTAGCGGACGCTCGTATCCAGAGTGACTTACATTTCTTAACTTCAGGGACAGTTCCCCTGAGAGCAGCTTAGGGTTAAGGGTCTTGCTCAGGGACCCAGTGTTGGTAACGCCAGAGGTCGGATTCGAACGCACAACCTCTTGGTCCCAAGGCGAGTGTCCTACCACTAGGCCACCAACACACCAACAGCGTTATTGTAAAATATACTACAGTATGCTTCAAGTTTAAAATTATTCTCATCATCACATAATAGTCCTTTTGCCATGTGGTTACAAAGCGTACGCCAAAAATCCCAAAAGACTTCACCGAATGTTGTAACAGAGTGCGAGGAGCCTCTCCGACACCACGGAGCCCCCCGAGTGCTTCACGTCAATGACAGCGGAATGCGTTTTGTGTAGAGACAAGTGCGATAAAGTGAGAAAAGATACGACTAGAGGAATGGCGTCGCGAGGGAGGGGAAAGAGAGAGGGCACTTTGTCGTTTTGGAGAAGGGCCTGAGAGGCGACGGCTCTTATCTTAATGAGTACATGGGGCCCTTTTAAAAGGTCACGCCAAGGATAACTCGGCTAACGTGTTTGACAGACGGACTCACGCTGTCGTTATGGCCTGATGGAACAGTTTGAGGTCAAGAAAAACAGTAACAGGGCAGAAGAACCAGAGCAAAGTTCTCAGAATGAGTTCCCAGTTGTTTTTGTTGCAGTACACTGTACAGTGTACAGTACACTGTTTGATTTGGTTTGTTGAGTCATACATTTTGATAAATACGGCCACAGATTCTTACTGCCATTGTGGCCAAACTGGACGCCGTCCTCCGACTCCATCTTGCAGCTGCCAAGAAGGGACTGTGTCGCACTGAGAAGAGCCCTGAGATGGCGTTAGACCAGCGCTCTAACTTTCATGGGTAACTTTTTTTTGTTGTAAAGCGGTTGGAGTTTCTTTTTCCGCTAGTACCGAACAGCACAGTAGCCCATCTTACCAGAAGGTGCTGAAAAGACAAAATTTGCCAGTACAGTTCACCAAAACGCACCATCCATCCGTCAATACAGTTTTATTATTGCTTAACTGCAGGAATCAGCTTTGCTTAGCATTTACGCCATTTTGCGTCTGGCTCTAAAACCGACTCGGAAAAGCAATTCCTGTTCCCGCGGAGCTGTGACTGTAATTCAATCATGTTACAAAGGCGTATTCAACAGTTACGTTCCCCCACTTAATTTGCGATAATTGCTTAAATATTAATGTGTACTATCAGCTTAATATAAAGAATCCATTTGCCCGACTTATTATAGAAATTTTCTCTGAGAAATTGATTCTTCGCCCGCAGAAAATTCCTTCTTTTGGTCCGAGAGAAGCGAGGGAGAGAGAGAGAGAGAGAGGTGTAGGGAGGGGGGAGTAGAAGAACAAGACAAAAGAAAGAGCATAAGGAAGAGAGGGGGCAGAAGTGCGATTCCTCCCTCGTCTCCCTGTAAAAAAGAAAAGTTTATCCCTCCGGCACCATTATATAAGCATACGTATGGGACGGTGGGAATGGAAGACGACACTTTAAATGACATTATTATAAAATGCAATACTCCTGGAATGATCCCTTATTGAATTAGGGCCCCATGATCCGAGATGAATTTCCTGCTTCCCTAATCCATCAAGGGGCGAATATTAAAAGATAGGACTCAAGCGGCATTAGAATCTCTCTCAGTCTTTACTTTCATTATTTGGAATTAGGGCGCAGCTAGGGGAGAGCCTCTTAATGAGAATTACTATGATTCAGTGGCCCCGGCCCGGCTTCTGACAAGTAAAATATTAACTCCTCCGTCACAGCTGTCGGAATTAAAATACTGGGGAGCTGCGGACGTCTTAAATTAAATTGGCCTTTTATGTTCCTTACACGGCTGACCCCCTGTGGGGGCTGATGCCGGAGCCGGAGCCGGAGCCGGAGATGGAGACGGATACAGAGACGGGAGCGACGAGAAGGCCGGAAAAGAGAGAGAGCGAAGGGGACAGGACATCACCACATGTGTTAGGTATCATGTATTTTATTTTATCTGTTCGCCCGGGATCGCTCGTTCCTCCTCCGGAAAAGTAAACAGCCTTTCCTTATTTTATTCACGGCTCCAAAGAACTATCCGTGTATCTTTTTAGTGTGTTCGTCATTCGCATTTAAAAAGTGAAAAGCGAACCCCCCGTTTGTCATTGGTTCATTAGTTTTTCATGTTCAAAACGACAGCCGAAAGCCCAGAAAGACAACTCTTCATTTTCAAGACCATTCCAAGTGTCGTTTTCTGATTTCCTGTTTTGCCTGCGAATGAAAAGCGGAAAACACGCTCTCAATTTGGCAAACACAAGTAACGAAAACAACAGATGAGGAAGAGTAGACTTACACTGCCGCGCTATCAGAGCACCCGTTTGTTTTTACTGCATTCAGCTGAATTTGCTTTTCCGCTGTCTTAAAAAGTACGCCTGACAGTACGATGGTTGGTTGTGACGGGAAAAGTGTTGGGAAAAGCTCCTGTTGTTTGTTTTTAATGCTCAAAATTTTCTTAATTTATCATTTATCTCAGTTTCTCAAACGCAAGTAATTACAGATGAGGAAGAGTAACAGACTTACATTGCCAAGGAACAAAATGAAGCTATCCACTCTCATGATAAATAAAAATCTAAAAACATAAAACATGAGATATTCCATTTTTGGTTTTTCCTCTAATGCCAGTGATGTGACTGAGAAGTGATTTACACTTTGAATAAATAGATCACTAATTTTTGAAGAAAACTAAAGCTGTTACTAGTAAGTAACAAAGTAACGATGTTTCTTAAGAGCGGCAAAAAATGCACTTTCCCAGTTACATTTTTTTATTTTTTCAATTTTAATCTAAGTGCAGAAATAGGAATTTATTACATTTTTTTCATTTTGGTTTTGGGAAACAGATATTGGATGTGGTTTTACGTGTTGGTTTTCATTTATAAAAACTAATGATTATCTCAGATTATTCGCCAGTCTAATTGGAGTCAATTAGCATTATGCAAATGCCTGCATATAACCATTATAATAATAGGAATAATAATAAACGTCCCTTGTAGCTTTCGTTGCACAACATGAGCGTGTCCATGAGAGTGAGTTTTTTGGTATAAACAAGCGGAGCAGGAGGAGCTGGCCCGAGTTATTAAAAGCTTCTCGCTCGGCAGTCTCGCGTGCTTAACTTCCCATTAAACTGGGCTTTTGTTTGCCGTCTCCTCCTGCATTATGCATGGGCGAGGCCCGGCTCCACGCGATATTCGGCGAGGTTACGGCAGACGCCGGCCTTTCACCCGTTCACCGAACTCATGTTTTAAACAAGCGCAGCGCGGTCAAACATTTGAAAAGCGCTCGTTAAGAGCGCAGCTGATCCCCTAATCAGGCTCTAATAAATGGAGAGCGAATCAAATTTACATCCAGCGCTGACAAAACCTGGAGGAGGAGAAAAATCATTTATTTATCCGCATTTCTACTGTTGGGGCGCCTCGGCGAAGGCCCGACGCCAATCCGCCCAAACCAACGCTCGCCCAATCGCCCTGAACCGCGAGGTCAGGCTTCCGGGCTTTCCGATTGGAAAAGCGAGATCTCTATGTCTCTCTCTCTACGCCCGCGTCCCTGGCAGCGCTTTTCTCGGCCAACCGCCTTGCCTTGGGTCCCCCGGCGTCCTCACCGCCGCGTTTGAGCTCTTTAGACACGATCGATTGGCAGAACGAGAGAGAGAGAGAGAGAACGAGAGAAATGAAGGAGGGAGAGAGAAAACAAATACATACACACTCTCATCCAGCTGTGACCCCAGAGTCTGGAAATGTTACACTTTTAAATCGTTGAATTTTTCCGAAATGATAACAAAGCGCCCCAGGACGTGTCACCTCCTCTCCTCTCGTCTTTGGCAAAAAGAAAGGAATATATGAATGGAAAAAAGGAGGGATGAAGAAATAAGAAGGGGGGGGAAGCAATGAAGCAGTATGTAACACGAAAAGCCTCCGAGGTCTCGTTGTCAATTTGAGATATTCTGATCGGCAATATTGCGCTTCACAGAGGTCGGCGCTCTCGGCCGCGACCGTGTCGAAACTTTTGCGCTTTCGCGAGGATTTTTTTTCCTTCTTCGTAGAACGCTTAAACTCGCGTCCCGCTGAGAACGAATATTCACATTTTTTTCCAGGAAAGAAAGAAATGAAGACGGGGGATGATTACGCGATTAGAGTTTTTAACGCAGCTTCTTTCATGGCTCTGGGCCTTCGTCTCAAACCCCAGCAACGCTCGCCCCGAGAGGGGGAAGGAAATCGATACTCGACCTCATGGCAAATTATTCATATGTTTAATTGGGTATTTATGCAATCTCCAGTTGCCTTCTGACCCCCTGATAATGTTTTATAAATGAGATCTTAAAGGCCGTCGTGTTGATTGGATACTCAGCTTGAAAATATGACAAGCGGGGTGATGACACTCGGCTTGTCCTCGCTCGTTAAAGTCTATAGAAATGACTTTTGGCTAATCGGCTCTGCGTTATGA
>JAVGVS010001678.1:0-16701 GCA_032718565.1 Distichodus sexfasciatus
GAGAGAAGCATACGGAGGCAGATAAAAACAATGAAGAGGGTCAGGAGGGTTTGGAGAGCTTTGCAGAGAGAGAGAGAAAAAGGGAGAACGAGAGCAATGACGGGGGGATGGAGAAAGACAGGAAACGGAGAGCAGAGGAGCGCGAGAGAGCGCGCGCGAGAGAGAGAGAGCGAGAGCGCTCAACAATATATCTGTCTCTATGGAGATATAGCTGGCGGACGGAGGTTCCTCTGTTCACTTTGAGCGCCGTCGGCACACGCCGGTTTTGTCTCCTGGCGCAAAGGGAGCAAAGCGAGGGACGCGGCCGAGACAGACGGGGACGATCCTGGTGGTGTTTTCCGTCTCTCTCGCTGTCTTTCTCTCTGGTCTGGACCGCGCCTGTTGTGTAACATGTTTACACAAGCAGACCTCGGGGCCTCGGTGATATAGTGGCCTTGCTGTATTTTCGCCAAGTAGCCGGTAATCTGGACCGGTCCCGCTATGATCCTGCTACGCTCCTGCTACGCTCCCCGCCATGGCCACGACTACAGCTGTCTGGGCAGGCGTAAAAAAGACGGCTACGATTTTGAACACACTGAATCGGACTCCTTCTGAGGAGTGGGGCGTTGCTGTGACAACCCGAAACCGTTTGAGAACCTGATATTGAAGTCACATTTCTCGTCGGGAAAAACGTCCCTCCTTTACGCTCTATCAACCGAAAAGAAAAAAAAAAAGAAGCAGCAATTAAAACCCATTCAGCCGACTTTCCTTTTTTGACTGACACAAAAGCAAGTGAAACGGGAGTGCTCCCTTTCTGCGGGGTATTTTTAGCACGCCCATATCCTGATGAATTAGGCCAGGCGTCCAAAAAAACCCGCTCAAAATAGTCACGGCGTGGACTTCAGACGCCTAAATGTGGCCAAGTCCCATTTCGACGTTACTATTTTGCGAACGACACCGGATTCTGTCGCATTCTATCTGAACCGCGCTCAACCCGATGACAAAGACGCCATCTTCGCAGCCGATCTCCGTTCGCGGAAAACCGCCGCCTCATGGCACTGACGGATTTCTTCGGACTTCACTGGAAAAGTGGATTCCCAGAAGCTTGGCCCCCGTAGAGCTTTGACGATGTCTTATCTTACATCTTCATCCTTCCTTTATGACTCTCACCGATGCTATCAAACCGACTTCCTGTTCATTTACCGGGAACCGCCGCTTTCGCTTAACGCGTAATCAAGCTCCTCCCGCTGCTAACTGGCCGGCGGAGACCTCCGCCGCTAATTAGCGACCGCCTCCGCCCGCCTTTCCTTCCCAAGGTTCCCTGCGCTGTTCCCTTGTTCCATGCATTATGCAGCAGATCGACTTGCTGTCCAATTAATAATTAGAGCCAAACAAAGCGAGGGGGTTCGGCTTAGCGGAGCGTTTCAGATCTATCTACACTCTAACTCTTTTGGGGGGGGGAAACAAAGTATTCAAAGACTAATGAGTTGTTTTGTCGGCGTTTGGGAACCAACGCGGCGTCGCGACCTCAGAGACGCTACCCTTCGTGCGGCCGTGCGGCTCGGAGATCCTTGAGTCGTCCTCTCTCTCTTTAAACGACGTTAATGACGCCGGCTCCACCCGACCGACGCGTGTCTGCCTAATGGGTCATTCAAAGCGAGCAAACGGGAGCTGTTTGAGCGTTACATGGGGAGAAATTCCGATGTACGTGCAGAATCCTGTTTCAAAAAGGGGTTCGAACATGCACGGACGGACGTATCCACGTTCAAAGAAGGACGGACGTTGGAGTTAAGGGGTGTGCGCACGCCGAAAGGGTGACGTACGCCGTCCAGACATGCGGAGTCTGTGCATGCGGAAAAAGGGACGTGCGCAGGGTGAGAGCCGGCACAAACTCAAAGAGGGGTGCACTCCGACGGAGTAAGAGAGTCTCCGGACGCCGGAAGCAAGAGGGTCCGTGCCTACTGAAAGAGGGGTGCACTCGGAGTAAGAGGGTCGGCGAACGTTCCCGGAGCGAGTCGGTACGCGCATGCGAAAGGGACGTGACGTGAGCCGAGTAGAGGGAGCCTCGGCATTTGGAAAGAGAGGAGCGCACGGAGTAAGAAAAGCTTGAGCGCGGTGAAAGAGCGACGTGCTTGAAGTAAGACGTGTGCGCGTCCAGGAGGAGGGACGCGCTGGGAGTAAAAGAGCATGTGCATGCGGAAAGGAGGTGACGCGAGAAGTGACGCGAAAGCATATGCATGTTCAACGATACGCTTATGAAAGTGAGGGACGATTCGTCGTTGTGAACACACCACAGCACAGCACACAGTGCACCACAACCAAATGTGACCTCTGTGACATTTGACTCAGCTGTGAAGGAGCAGCGGGCAGCTAACAAGCGCCCGGGCAGGAGCAGTGCTTGGGGACGGTGCTGGATTTGAACCGTCTTTCATTACGTAAAAACTCACCTCCAGTCGGTCTGTCCTCATGAGTTTCTGGGCGGCGGCGGCAGCTGCGGCGGGCACGGGGACGTTGGGGCTGCTGGTCACGAGTACGGGGGCGCTGGGGAGGATCTCGGTGGGCACCAGGCCGGGAGACACGGGGCCCAGGTAGGGGTTAAACGCCGCCGCCGCTGCCGTGGCGTTGGTGGCCAGGCCGGGCGTCACTGAGAACATGGGCTGCAAAAATACAGAGAGGGAGGTGAGATTAGTTCCGGAGCCGTTAGAGCCACGGGTGTGAGGATACACCGCTTTACATCAACCAGCCCGTAGCTTCGGTCTAAAAGGAGAACGCTGATCAGATATGATGCATATTGTAACATCGCTTTTACGTCAAACGGGGCGATTTTTATTAAAAGAGATTTTTCTTAAAAAACCCCACTCTGCTGCGTATGGATTTTTACTACTTCTTTCACCCCTAGACTAAAATGATTAATTTAACGTATCTCAGAAGAGGTTTCCTCTCCCTTCCTTATGTTCCACCACATAAACAACTCCGAAACGTGTCTTAGAGCAGCTCTTGTTCAGCGCGTGGGCGTCGAATTTCGGGTGATCGAGTGCAGAAAAGACGAGCGCGGGAAGACCAAGGCTGGGTTAGAGGCTGCAGCGTGGCAGCGCGCGAGGTGATTTTACGTTGCCCCAGGCACTAAAGCTGCACTTTGACCCGCCTTAGCAAAGGCTCAGAGCAACCGTTTCAGCACCCTAATTTAAAATACGCCCGCTGAATAATACGGACCGCAGCCGCGCTAACGGAGGAGCGCTTGGCGCTTAATGCCGTAGTCTAGCCTTACGTGCTTCACAGAAGGACATACAGTAGGTAACAACCTTCGTTGGCTCATTGCGACAAAGGGATCGTAAAGCGGTTTAGCATAATGAGACGCGCCCCGTTCCATAGAAACACAGGCTGTTGATGTCGTAACAGACGGGTTCCGCAAGAACGCCGCAGAGCAGCTCTGGGAATCACCAAGGCCGCAATGCACAGAGCGTTATTAAACAGAAGGCCTTGGTTGCTCAAAACGCTCTTTCATCAGTCGCGGCTCAATCGAGGTTGGGCGGCAAATTACCGCTCTGACGTTTTTGCCGTCGGTGCTATGTGCTTTGCGCTGGAACGCACGTAGGCTCGGAGTTTAGTAGTGCTCTTCTACCTCGACTTCGTTATTTTAAGCCTTGTTTTGTGCACTTACTATTCAACGTTCACTCGCCACCTGATTACACTTCGAATAACAAACGTAACGCAGATTTTATCCGGAACATTTCTACTCACAGCAACCACTGCTCGTTACAGTATCAGTTTGTCTGCAGTAACAGTAAAAAGATTACGGACGTTACGGACGTTCGAAATGAACGCCCTCTGAACGCCATACGCGTTTTTGCCGCGTTTTGTAGCTGCGTTCGATTGGCGTTTCACCGGCGTTCGCAATAGCGTCCTTTTCCTCGCCTTCGTCGGGATTTTGACGGCAAGAAAACGGCGCATGCAGCGTTTATCTGACGCCGGCCGAACGCGCAGCCGGCCGAACGCCCGCGTGGACGCTTTGATTCGCTCCAATGAGCAGAAAAACAGTCGGCGTTCAGTCGGTGCTCACCCAACGCCTGGTTCAGACGTCCGTGTGAACGAGGCCTTACAACGTGATATTTAAGGGGTGACATCCCAAATGGAAGAAATGGTGCAAAATCCTAAACCTTGACCAAACGTTCCAACACAACCAAGTAATATTAGCGCCATACTTTTAATTCTTAAACTGTTAAGCCCTGAGACTGTTTTACAGATTTTTGCTCTGAAAAAGATAAAATGTGTATATCTCAGCAACCACGATGTATCATAAAGGTAACGCTGGTGAGGTTACTGTAGAAGTGTTGGAAGGAGCGTACGTGTTACTGGGTCAGAATAGAGGAAGATGCAAAAACAAATCATGTTCGCCAAAAAAAAAACCATTATCTGCGTAATCTGTGGAGTCTCAGCTTTCATGTGATACGTGACCCTCCACGGCAAAACCGAGGTTTCCGAGAAAAATGAGCGTTTATGTGGCGTGGGGTGAAGTTGTGGATTTTTTGTTTTTAGTGTTTTGAAACAGTGGAAGGTCTATACTGTACTGTTGTGAATCAATTTGACTGAAAAACTCCCCTTTCCATCCTAAAACCGTGACTTTCTTGAGGTGAGGAATTCAATTCCAGCAGAATGTTAAAAGTTTGTGTTTTGACCGCTCTACTCCAATATTTACGGTAAATCCACTGGTTGACTAGCGTGAAGATATTTCTCCGGAATCCATCTCCGTCTCCCGAGTTCAGTGAACCTAACGCAGGTAGGCTATCCGTGTGGCTGTGAATGCAGCGTAGGCTAGCGTAAATGCAAACGTAGCCGCGACCGCACCGAGCGTCTGTGAGTGCTACGGCGATAGTCAACTTCGACGGCAGATTTCTCCGTTTCTCACTTGGCGTGACAGGAGAAACCCGACTCCTTTGAATGTTGATATCTCAGTCATATGTCGTCCGATTCATTCCATATAGGTATTGTTTTGAAGGTCGATTTATGCCCTTTCATGAAAACATAACTCGAAAACATAATTTCGAAAATTTGCGACAAGTGACTGGTTTTGCCGTGGAGGGTCACATATACAGTATGCATGGTTAGCCGTAGTAGTATAGATTCTACAGCTGTATTTCTTCCACGTAGACCTACGCAGTGTTTTTGTTCTTTGTTAGGGGTCCATGCAGTGCAACTGGAACCCTATTGGAATTGTACAGACTTTTAATCTTTTTATTTTTTTGCCTTAAAACGCGTTGTGGAGCAAAAACCGTAAAACCTACAGCTTTGAAAATTGGCAGGTAGGTCCCATACCCCACCCACTACTCAGGCAAAAAAAATTGCGCTATAATAAGCTATTTTGCGTTTTGCCTAATAACTTTTGAACCGTAGCTCCGATTCTCAAAAATCTTATACCATCTTACTCCTTGGGTCAAGACGAATCTTTATAGACCATCGCCTCTATTTCCGCCATATTGGATTTCGCACTCATTTGCATAATATGCAAAACCATCTCTTGCAAACTAGTCCCTGGATTTTTGTCCAATCTGCATGCAACTGGTATCATTTGAATCCCAAGACACTCTTCTTTAATTATTATCGAGCACATTTTTCATTTAGGTCTTCATATTTTTGTAATATGCAAATAAATGTGGTCGGCTTGGCATAGGACTGCAAGGCCACAAACCGAGTTTCAGGTAGGTCCGGAAACCCACCCTCTACTCAGGCAAAAAAAAAAATTGCACCACTCTGCCAGTTGGTGGCGCTATAATAAGCTATTTTGCGTTTTGCCTAATAACTTTTGAACCGTAGCTCCGATTCGCAAAAATCTTATACCATCTTACTCCTTGGGTCAAGACGAATCTTCAAAATCTGATAAGGCTGCAAACTGCATGGACCCCGCAATCACTGCTTGCAGTTATACGTTATCTATGTGTTTGCTGTTGGAATTGTGTTATGTTTGGGTGGAAATCGTTTGAGATGTTTAGACGAGAGTCTATCGGCGATGTTGATGTGCCGCACGCGTATGTTCGTCTACGTTTACCGACTATTTAAAGCCTTCCCGTTCTGCCCCCCGGTAACGGGAGAGATCGGGCTCAAGCGGTTAAGTACCATTCATATCAGATACGTTTACTCAAGTTGTATCCCAATGAGCTTGGAGACTTTTAACGAATACGTTTCATTAAGAACCTCATTTAATGCAG
This sequence comes from Distichodus sexfasciatus, assembly GCA_032718565.1. Taxonomy (NCBI): domain Eukaryota; kingdom Metazoa; phylum Chordata; class Actinopteri; order Characiformes; family Distichodontidae; genus Distichodus; species Distichodus sexfasciatus. Next base: position 6,183 of record JAVGVS010001678.1, read on the forward strand.
AACAAGGGAGGGACGATTTGTCATTGTGAACGCACCACAGCACAGCACAACCAAATGTGACCTCTGCGTTTGACCCATCCGTGAAGGAGCAGTGGGCAAGCTAACAAGGGCCCGGGGAGCCCTGCTTGGGGACGGTACCTTGCTCACGAGTACCTCAGTGGTAACTTTACCGGTCTTGGATGCGACCTTCTGATCACGGGATGAACGCCCTACCGTCACGCCACCGACTGCCCTTGATTGCCGTAATGTCATACGTTTTACTATAGAAGTCACAGCATTAATATGTTCGACATCTAATTTTATGAGCATCATAATAAAAATTACACCAAAAAGTAGATAACATATTGTGCTGGTAGGGAAAAAAAAAAAAAATATTGATGAGGAAAAGTGATAATATCTTTCCAATCGTTAACTGTTATTTTGATTGAAATGGCGATTATCACATCTATTCACACGTTCACATATTTCTCTAATCAAACAACATAAGAGTTGGTTTTAATCGACGTTCCGAATTGGATTTGAGGAGCACCAGCAGAGCGTTTGGCGTGCAAACATGTGACCAGTCCTGCGAAATGGGTTCTGTAATCCAGGACATCTCTTCCCGCAGATAAGGCATTAGCGAGGCCTAATTAGATCACCTTCAGCTGATCACCACACATGAATTTCATTCCGGCTGTCTCGCGTCACCGCCGGGCGGGGACGAAAAAAAGGAAGACAAAGACAGGACTCGGAGAGAGGAAGAGAACGAGAGAGAGAGAGAGAGAGTGATGAAAGGGAAGGAGGCGTTGGCTCTTTTGTGTTTGTCTTCTATCTCCCACGTGCTGCGTTCACCTCTCGGCCGTTCAGTCGCTCTCCTCTCCTCTTCTCTCCGTCTCCCAGCATCGACCTCACCTTTATTTCCCCACTCGCGTCTCTCTCTCTCTCCCTCTCTCTCTCTCTCTCTCCGTGTGTGGTTCGCTCTGAAGAAAGAGGGTTCCCTGCTCTGTTGCTGGGAGATCTGTCACCCCTTCCCCCCCCCCTCTTCATCTCCCAGCATCCCTTTCATCGCCTCCTCTCACATTCTCGGGAAGAACCGCTCGTCCCCGGGACTCTCCGCCCTGATAAGGGACGACGAAGACGGGATTTGCTTCGAGAACGATTACAGAACGCAAAAAAGGGGACGGTGGCGGGTGTTTTAGCGTCCCCAAACATACGAAGTCGCTTACTGACCTCCAGGTTTAGCCGATCCTTTTCGGTGTAAGTCTCCACCTTTACGTTTAACGTTTCTGGCGGCAGGCGACACTGATAAGGCTTTTGTAAAATCTCTGCGCCACGTTTAACGGCTTTTTCGCTTTGCTCGTAATAACAGCTACTATACTGTAAAGTAGCAGCGTCGAAGAGACTACAATAAGGGCCGACACATGCTCTGAAACGCTTCCGGCTGCCGCGCGGTCTCAGCGTTCGTTTGAAAGTAGGTGATTATTTGTCATTGTGAACACACCACAGCACAGCACACAGTGCACCGCAACCAAATGTCACCTCTGCATTTAACCCATCCGTGATGGAGCAGCGGGCGGCTAACAAGGGCAGTGCCCGTTGGAGCAGTGCTTGGGGACGGTACCTTGCTCATGAGTACCTCAGTGGTAACTTTACCAGCCCTGGATTGGAACCTGCGACCTTCTGATCACGGGGCGAACCGTTACACCACCAACTTGCCCGAAGCGTCCGCTGAGCACGTCGTCGGAAATTAACGTGACGCGTGCGCAAGGTGCAGTATCAGGAAACATCCGGGGGCGTGGCAGTGTGTTCACGTTTCGGTACGTGACGTCGGCGTCGTTGTTTGCTATCAACAACGCTGAACGCTTTCGCCGTCTTTTTTGCAACTTTGTAACAGCCGAACGCAAGCGAAACATCGTTTTTTTCCCCTCGTTTCACAGCAAAACCGCGTTTTCTCGCACGGAATGGACGCTTTTTTATAGGGTACACCGCCACCTGTTGGAATCCTCGGAGTAACAAAAAGTGCGCGTGCAAGTATAGTCAATAAAGGTGCCAGTGAGGTACTCATGAGCAAGGTACCGTCCTCTGGACCCTTCTTCATGGATGGGTCAAATGCCCACCACCGGTCACATTTGGTTGTGCAGTGTTCACAATGCCTCACTTTCACTAACTGCTTTAACGCCACAAATTCCTGCCTCTCGCTCCAACAAGGCAGACTCCGACACCGTCTCGCAGCTGCCAAGAGCGTGCTGTGATGCAATGAGCATGAGCAGCATGGGCACGAAAGCCTATCAACGTCAATCACAGTTGTAGTCGAGACTAGACGTTAGTAGTGTCACTCATTTCAGCTCCTCCCCGTCACCGTAAACCAGCGATATCGCGGTATTAGCGCTGTAATAACGAACTAAAGCTGTAAAACCTTCAAAATCATTCCGAAACTGGACGACCGCAGCGCTCTACTGGCGTGAACTTCCCTTGAAGGCCACTAGACCACTTCAACTGACCAAAAAACCCACAACCTCACCACCTCCGCCCAAAAACGGACCTGCACCTTCAAACTTCAACGAGAGCATCAAGCCGCTCGTCTTGAACCTCGGCTACTCCGAAGAGGAGGAAGACCCGCCTCAAGACTCTTTTCAGTCCCGCTTCTCTTGTTGGACTCCAAAGCGCTGATGTTAGACTTTTGTCAAATTCCGTAAACGTTAACGTCCGAGAGACGCGGTTTATCAAGACGCGTTCTGCGGTCCTGCAGGTTCCGAGGCCCGTGTTATAACAACTCAAATCGGTCAGAACTGACTCACGAGGTGTAACAAGGTTAACGTAGAGTGTTATGTTAGTGTTTATTTCTTTCAAGTCTGACGTCGGACGTCTGAACCAGGCCTTTTTCTGGCGTTCGTGGCGCCAGGTGAGCGCCGGCCGAACGCCGACCATTTTTTTCTGCTCATTGGAGCAAATCCAAGCGTCTACTCGGGCGTTCGGCACCGGCGTTTGGCCGGTGGCGTCCGATAAACGCCGCGTGTGATGTTTTCTTGCCGTCAAAATCCGGACGAAGGCGAGGAAAAGGACGCCACTGCGAACGCCAATCGAGCGCAGCTACAAAACGCGGCAAAACAAACGTTCATTTCGACCGTCCGTGTGGCCGAGGCCTTAGTCTGTCCGTTCGAGCTGCCCTCGTCCGTCTCCACGAGGCGTCCCTGAACCGCCTCGCTCGGTTAAATCTTGCCGGCCAGTTTGTTTTTAGCCAGCGGCTGCTCCTTCGCCTAATAGCCTGTCAAATAAAGTATGCACATACAAAATATACGCCCACAAATTCAACCTCGCTAGCGTTCTCTTAAGCAGTAACACACACACACACACACACTCGAGACGAGGAGCCGGTCCAAGTGGCTGGCTAAACGACGCTGTCTGCGAGCCTATCCCTCCTCTTGTTTTCCTTTCCGCACGTCCGGTAAGCATCTGTTCGCCGTTCGCGTTTCACCAAAGAAGCGAAGTGTTTGGACGCTTCCGACTGGCTTTTTATAAATACCGACTGAAAAAAAAATGACTCTTGCGCGTCTTGCTTCCCATGTCAGATCTCCAGGTCTGATTCTGCACAGCTAATGCGTTGAATAACAGCAGTATTAGTGCTGCCCACACTGTACCGCAAAGCTTAACCTCTACACACACACACACAAAATCACACACACACACCTCTACAGTCTTTATATAACACTAATGAAAGTAAGGCCGCCCTTATATAATCTCGATATAGAGAAACTTGGACAGTCCTAAAAGTTCTATTTTTGACGTCCAACGAAAATGAGAGAAAGAAAGGAGAAAGAGAAAAATACGGAACCAGAGAGCGGCGATAATTTACCTGGAAACGGCACGAGAGGCCCGGAGGGACGCATTGAACTTGGTGTGTTTGAGGCGAACGGGGCCAAATATGCAATTAAGGCCGAGGCCGGCGCTCACAATGCCTTTTTGATCCATTTCCTGGAGCGTCTGGGGCCCTGATCCGCTCTAAAAATCACGCGCAAAAACCCAAACTCGGGCCCAGGACCCTGAAGTGGAGACCACTAGACAATGTGACGGAGTGGCTGGACGAGAGTGCGCGTGGAACCCGAGCCGAACAGGACGAGGAGCGGCATCAGTTTTCAATGTGACTTTCATCCCGCTTCACCCCACTTTCGCCAACGAGTCTCTATTCGGTTCAGCGGAAAGTGCTTTTCCCGCTCGAATCCCGCGAGCAATCGCACGCTGCCATCTTAACGCCAGCCATATTTCTTTGGCTTATTCCACTTGAAACAACTATTTATGAAATCGCACCTAACTTTCGTTGAGTTTTCAGCGTTACAACTTTTTGAAGTCAGTTCGCGGAACGGAAAATGTGAAACTAGGCTACGAAACCCGGCCCTTTTACCATCTAGACCCTTCCACAAATTTCCACAAGTTTCCACTTGATGTGGGCACAAAAAAAAGGGCTCAAATTTCATCGACTTTCTAGATTTTTCCTTCTCGGGTTACGCAGTCCGGATCCGGAGGGTTTTTTTTTTTGGTTCCGTCAGCTGATGAAACTCGACTCGCTCCGCTCCTGAGCTGACAAATCCATTTCGCCGAGCATCCTGGCGTCCTGACGCCGTTCTGCTCTCTCCAATTCAAGGATTTCAGTCCTGACTTTACGGCCGCCGTCGAGATTATTGTGTACTTATTCAATCCGTTTTTTAAATGAGTTTAATAGGTAATAAAACAATCAACCACGCACTTTTCGGGCCAAAAAGCGATTGCCGGGGAGTCGGGGTATCGGCTGTTGTGCCGTTGTGTTGTCCAGCACTGTTACCTCACCGTGCGATGAGGTGGACGGTGTCAGATTATTACTGTAATCTCATTTCACTGTGACGGATATGATGCGGGGCGATAATTCCAGCTAATGCCAGGGGGTCAGTCCTATTTGAGGGCTGCGTGTGTAATGCATCTGAATATATATATATATAGGTGTGTGTGTGTGTGTGTTCACACTTCTCACCACGGGCTGCAGTTGCGTGCCAGGCATCATGGCATTGGCCAGCTGCATCTGCTGAGCCAGCATGGCCATATTCTTCTGTTGGATCAAATTATTTCGCCCGTTGATTTCCAGCTGCGTCTTCAAATGAGGCGGAGGGTGCAGGTACTTACAGTTCTCTCTCGAGCAGCGACCCTGAGAGGGGGATCAAGAGAGAGAGAGGGGGAGACAGAAAGAGAGAGAGAGAGAGTTTAATCCCCAAAAATCCCAGATCACACCTTTATGGTTCCAGCTGGTGGACAAAAAGTTTCAGTATTACGAACAGACAAATCGTTGAGACCGTTTCGCCCAGGGCTGGGCAATATGACTCAAAAGTCACGATACGATACGATGCGATACGTGCCAAAATTTTTTCCTACCCAAATGTGACCTCTGCATTTGACCCACCCGTGAAGGAGCAGCGGGCAGCATTTTATTAGCACGCGGGGAGCAGTGCTTGGGGACGGTACTTTGCTTATGAGTACCTCAGTGCTACCTTTACCGGGTTGGAACTCGAACTGGCGACCTTCTGATCTCCGCAAGCGTTACGCTACCAACCGGCCAGTAGTTTGACTGCTTTAGATTTGGCAAAATGGAAAAATGTGGACTTCTGCAGAAATTTTACGGCCAAACCGTTTGTGGCGTTAAAGACGCGAAGCAGGAGGTGGAGCTTTAGTCGCTTTGACAACTACGTTTGGAAACGCACCCAATCGGCAGAAACGGCGCGTTACCAATTTGCTGAAGCCGACGTGAGAAGTTAACTACAAGCAGTGACCTTGCTACCTCATCCACAAGCCGATTAGCGGCGAAGCTCGGTCTAAAGCCGTGCGGCTTTAATGGACTGACATTTTCAACTACCAGATGGTTCTAATTGCCGCCGAATGCACAGAAGAGGCGTCTAATAGGATATTGCTCCCGTTGATGGCACCACAGCGCGCTCTCAACGTCTGCCAGACGGAGTCGGAGGACGGAGCGCGCCTTGGCGAGGACGGAAGCGAGAACCGGATGCCATGAAATAGCTCGGACGTAGTTTCCGATCACGCTGTCTCCCTCTCCTCCTTCCGATGTATTTTCACCACTCCGTCGTGCTCCCTCGCTCACTCCCTCGCTCGCTCACTCACTCACTCACTCTACACGTCCAGGTTCGGAACGAAACAAAGCGGATTTTATAAGAAGGTCAATCAGATTAGCCAGGTATGGTATATATGTATATCTCATTATAGAGAAGCCTTATGGCACACAGACAGGGAAAGAAGCAAGGGAGGGATAGAGAGAGGGAAGGAAGGAGGGAGGGAGGGAGGGATGAACGGGAGGGAGGGGAGACTGTACGCATTCCTCTCAGGTGCAGTCTGGAGGATGGGGGTGATTATATTTGTATGGCGTGTCTGCTGCTGCTCCGGAGTAGGAAGAAGATTGTAATTCAGAGAGTCGTAAAGAACAGCATTCCCTCCCTCTCTTTCTCTCTCTCTTTCTCGCTCCCTTCTTCTCCTCTCTTGGCCTCACTCCCTCTGCTCGCGCTCCACTAACGGTCCCATGCTGTCTCGTGGCACACTCCCCATGAATACTGAGCAGATTTGGACAGGAGGGGTGCGTGGGCGTACGTGGGGGTGTGTGTGTGTGTGGACAGGAAGAGAGGGAAGAAGAAAAGAGAGAGAGAGAGAGAGAGAGTGTGTGTTGTCAGCCTTCAGACTGCAATTACCCAGGAGCAAACAAAAGCTATCACACAGGGTGAGGCTGATGACCCCCAACCTTGGACAAAAAAATCCCCCCAAAAACACTGACCTAACGCTCCCGTCTTTCCTCCTCGTGGCCCCCCCCACCTCGTCCCTCCCTTTCCTCCTTCTCTTTCGTGTAAAAACCCCCGAAAACGCCCGGCTTCCCCACTTATCTCGAAGCGCCGTTACCAAGCCCTGGCACACACAAGAAAAAGACCTCGCTCCAGCGCCACTCTCTTCGTTCTCTCTTCCCCGTTTTCATCCACCTCTGCGGAGCTCCGCCCCCTTCCCCGCCCGCCATTGGTTGCCTGGCGAGGGCATCTGCCTGGCAACCGGGCGACGGCGCAAGTGGATTGGCTCTCGGCCCAGAGCCCTGACAGCGTTCCAGATGGGCACAAGCCCTGTGACGCTAACCTTATTTAACTCTCCGCATGTTATCGATGGCAGCTAATTGCTGAATTCTTTTCCCTTTACACGGCCTGCAGGCCGGGGACCCGGGTTGTGTGCGAGGGCCTGCACTAATGCGGCCTCCCGCCACTGTCCTCGGTTGCCTCGGCGCTCGCTGGGCTCAAATCGAACTTACGCGATATTGATGGCAAAAAAAAATTGTGGCATCTGATAGGCTACCATGTCTACACGGTACATGCTCGGGCATCACGGTGCACTCTCAGTAGCTGTGAGATGGAGTCAGAGGATGGAACACATCTTGGCGAAGACGGAAGCAAGGATCAGGGCCTAATTGTGGTTACAGTTGGGGCAGTCGGTGGCGTAACGGTTGGGTGTTCGCCCCGTGATCAGAAGGTCGCAGGTTCCAATCCAGGGCCGGTAAAGGTAAAGCAAGGTACCGTCCCCAAGCACTGCTCCTGCCCGGGCGCTTGTTAGCTGCCCGCTGCTCCTTTACGGATGGGTTAAATGCAGAGGTGACATTTGGCCGTGGTGCACTGTGTGCTGTGCTGTGGTGCGTTCGCGATGACAAATAATCACTCACTCACTTACAGATCAACACATAAAATCGTTAGAGCCACTTCTGCCTGCCAAACTTTTTGGGCATTTTGCCTTTTCAACCAACACTGGCTCTAAACCGAGTAGTTACAAGAAAGGCATCGTGGTTCCGCTGGGTTTCCGAGTCTAATATAAGCGACCAATCGGATCCGCTGGAGCTAGGCAGGGCAGCCAATCGCTGTGGCGGCGAACGCTGGGACGAATCGGTCTCATCGGAACGGGTGAGAGATTTGCCATCTTCGAATGACGAACTGTGGAGGATTTAAGTGGGTCTGGTGGCCTGGTTCCATCAAAGAGTTCCTAGACGCTGCTGTGAATTCTCTCCCTCGCAAGACTGCCACCCCGGATATTAAATACCACACAATATGAAGCGAACTGACGAGGGCTGCCATTAACACATTTCAATCAATTAATTTATTGATTTATCAATTATTTGATCAATCTAAATGATCATTTTTCCTATAGAGACGTTAAATTACACCTTTAATTATACTGATCACGACAAATCATTGAAATAAAATAATTAAATCGGGTTTTCATAAATCCAAGAACACAACGTCACTGGCAATTAAAGTAGAATAAGTTCAGATTCTAAACACAATTCATCGTAATTTAACGTGTCACACAGGTGACTTCACGACACTGATTATGAATGTACTTCATTATCGCTACAAAGGAAAAAGATATTCCGAATTTTGCTTAATACTCTTGCCATCAAAACGTCGCACAACGTTCAAAACTGTTTTTCTTTTACTCGACGCTTCCGAAGACTTGGCATTTTGGAGATCGAGTTGGACTCTGGTGCAGTCGTCAAAAGATTTTTCAAAACCGTATCATCTGGAATCAACCAACGAGAAGAGCCAAAAGGCCTACCGTCATTCAGACCGTTAACCATCTTCCCCACTTCCACCTTCCACCAAGTTGCGATCGCCGTCTTCCGCCTAAACTGACGCCCCAAGCCGGCCTAATCCCATATCCACTTCCCTGTGTTCATATGACACACAAAAAAATCCCCCGGACACGTTTAAGCAAAAGCTACGAAGGCAGGAAAAGCTCCGGGCTGAGAAGGACCCTGACGCGCAGAACAGGATTAAGCGTTTAACGTACAAAAAAGCTGAAAAAATCCACAAAGCCAAATCCATTACAGTTACAGTAAAAACGACACTAATCAGATTATAGATACTTTTGAAAAAACATAAGGTGATTACTTAGGATTACTTCTCTAGCGGTGGGGTGCGGGGTGGAGGGGAAAAAAATGGAAGAGAGGCGAAATGTGAGATGCTGACGAGTCCTCCGGTAGGAACACAGACGTCGGAGGGAAAAGCAGTTCAATGCATTGTCTGGAACCGGACAGTTATTTTAAAATAATGCCGTCGTAAGCGAACAGAAATTTGTTACTCCGATCCACTTTGGGTGTGTCACAGATTTCGGTCCGGCGATGATCCGTAACCGGCAAAACCAAGCGTTTCATAAAAGCCTGGAAGCGCTGGTCTTTTCCCGGATGATGACCTCAATGTAGAAGCTTAACGTCTTTGCCCTAATTGACATTTGTGATGTTGGAGGAAATTAGATCACGTTTGTTTGTGCTCCGATTCTCCACTGCGACACGCTGAGAAATGTTTACTGGCTCATTGCCGCTGACGGCGCGATGCCGTCGGCGATTCAAAGTCGCCGGGGGGAGGGGTTCACTCGTCACTCTGCCGTCAAACCGACGGATTTTGTCATGAGCTCTTTCGGCTCGTCCCGGCTCTGTCAGCGAACGTGTGATGTGTTTGAGACGTTCTGCTGCTTGACGTAACTTTATCCCGCCCACGCTGCAACCGGAGACGGACGTCGGGGCCCTGGACGCTTCTGGGGCTTAAGAACTGCGTGTGTCGTATAAATGAAGATTTATACGACGCACCCACACCACACACACCAACAGCTCTGACTGAGCTGAGCACCTGCTGGTAGATATCAGGCTATAAAATCAAACCCATCCTGTGTGTGTGTGTGTGTGTGTGTGTGTTGTGTATAAGGTGGGAAGTGTTGGGGTCATTACAGTGAAGGTTGCTATGTGTGTACTGGTCAGGTGCAGATTATAAGCATGCTCATATGCTTGTAAATGTGTGTGTGTGTGTGTGTGTGTGGTGGGGGTGGGCTAAAGGGAGGGTGTTGTGAGTATAATGAGGGTTGCTATGGTTGTGTGTTAGGTGTAATTTGGTCAGTTGCAGATGTAAATGAGGTGTGTGTTTATGTGTGTGTGTGTGTGTGTTTAAAGCTTAGTGCATATCATTTGTACTTTCTTTAAGAGCCTACAGCAGAACCCTGTTATTAATGAGAAGCCATTTTTCTGGGGTTTGCACACTGCAGGTTATGTGTGTTTCAAACGAGTCTGTTAGGAACTGCCTGACATAGCACTTCACACTGTGTGTGTGTGTGTGTGTGTGTGAGATGATTAGGAGTGTGAATACTTATGTGGGTACAGCTTCAATGATGCTTTTAATGACCTGAACGCTACTACGTTACTGCTGCTGAGGTAAATCTTCTTTTTTATTTACTGGATGGGTTTAGAAACTGTAGGGGACAGAGTGTGTGGTACATGCAGACCTTATGCCGCTAGAGGTTATAAAAGTGTGTGTGTGTGTGTGTGCGTGCGTGTGTGTGTGTGTCTATATAGAGCACTCCACTGTTATAAATCACCTTGGCCTGATTACAGCAGACATCTCTATGCAGTAGATGTGGAATGGAGAGAGAGTAGATGTGGAATGGAGAGAGGGAGAGAGAGAGAGAGAGAGAGAGAGAGAGAGAGAGAGAGAGAGAGAGA
>JAVGVS010001679.1:0-16657 GCA_032718565.1 Distichodus sexfasciatus
ATGAGTAGTTAGATAGGTAGGCAGGTGGATGGATGGATGAATGGATGAGTAGTTAGATAGGTAGGCAGGTGGATGTATACTTTGATTGGTAGGTGGATGGATGGATTGATGGATGGGGTACATAGATCTAGTAGCTATATAAAATTTTATCATCATATATTACATATAATTTATATTACATATGATATTTTAATTTACATATCATTTCACAAATATAGAAATTTCTCATATTTTTCAAATAATGTCTCTGTTTGTTTTAAAGCTACTTATTCAAAGTTGGCACTTCTGTAAATGTCAAAGGTCGCCACTGGATTAACATCAGCAGCATAAAACTGATCAATGACCAGAGCTGTATTTAGCGCTTGTGTCCGTTAGATGTCGCTATTTCCTCACTTACAGTTGTTGCACGTTCGCGAGCTGGAGAGTCACGACGGAATTCACTTTCTCTTGGTTTTTATTATACTCTTATCATACATGCACCCTAAATAATATTTAACACTTCATTTAAAACACTGCATTTATTAAAATGAATGTATTTAAACGATAAAATACCCATAATAAAGTAAATTTACATATATTTAAATTAACTTTGCTTCATTATTTGTTAGATTTTTATAACAAGTTAGATATTTTGTCTTATTTCAACATGTATATCTCCTCTGCTTTTGAGGAATTTTTGGTTAAACTGCAAGCTATCAGTCTGCTATCAACTCTTCCTCTGACATTCAGACATGCATCTTTATGAACCAAAAATATTCATATTTACTTCATATTGCTTATTATGAATCAATCTCATTGTTGCTCCATACTGGTTACTCCATTATATATATAGTACATTTTTATCAAAACCCACATCATATTGACCATGATTTTATTTAAAGCAGCAAAAATGCTGTGCTTTTTACAGGCACCAACATTCTCCACAATAAGACAGAAGATGTAGGAGTGGAAGTGGTGAAGAGATGACCGAACAAGAGGAAGGACTGATTCTGATTCAGGAACTGATAACAGATTGCTGAACACAAAAAATACTAACTCACAGATCACACCAACACATCAGCCATTTTATTAGCAAAAAACCCTTTGTGTTGTTTAGCTGCTAAAACGGAACTACTCAACAACCAGCAATAATTTTGTTAACGAAAAGTATGAAGACAAATGTTGGTCAACTATCTTTATTTCACGACTAAGAGAAGAAATACACTTGCTGTTAACTATGTATGTAGTAGATACATGCATATGTGCATTCGCTATCCGTATCGTGTGTTCTTAAAGTCAAGTTTTGTGCATGTCCTCAACTTTAAATGCAAAGTAAAGGCATGCAAAAGGTGCAATACCTGCAGTATCTTCTAGGGGCAGTGTTGAGAGAAACTACTGGCTCACAGTGAGTATGATCACGTTCAATAAGAGCGCAAACCCGTTTGAGAAACAATTTATAAGAGTTGTCTTCCAAAGCAGTAAAGAGAATTCTCTATTTTGCAGATGCGATTTGTTAGACGCAGAATTCCCAAAATTTACACTTTCGAATTTTCTAGACTTTACTTACATTTACAGGATTTAGCAGATGCTGTTTTTCAGAGCGTCTTACATTTACCTACTTTCAGGGACAGTTTCCCTGGAGCAACTTGAGGTTCTCGCGCAGACCCCCAGTGGTAGTAGTGCTAGAGGTGTGACTTGAACCCACAACCTCTTGATCCAGAGACGAGGGTCCTAACCACTAGTCCACCACCAGCAACTATTAGACCACCACCAGCACTTGTTCCCCCAGTAGTTTTCTGTTGGTCCAGTTTTTATTGGCTGTTTTCTGTTGGTCCAGTTTGGTTCCATTGTTTCAAGATTTGTTGGGTTGTGTCCTGTTTGTTCCGTTTTGTTTGGTTGCTTCTTATCGGTCCAGTTTGTTTATTGTTTCCTATTGTCCAGTATTATCTGGTTGTTTCTATTGGTCCAGATTTGTTTGGTTGCTTCCTATTGGTCCAGTTTTTTTCTGTAGTTCCAGTTTGGTTCTCTTTTTTTCTATTGGTCCAGTTTTGTTGAGTTGATTTCTATTGTTTGTGTTTTATTCAGTTGTTTCCTATTGGTCCAATTTTATTTTTGTTTCCTATTGGTTCAATTTTATAATTTTTTCCTATTGGTCTAGTTTCTTATTGGTTGTTTCTTATTGGTCCAGTTTTGTTTGGTTGTTTCCTATTGGTCCAATTTTATTTTTGTTTCCTATTGGTCCAGTTTTGTTTGGTTGTTTCTTATTGGTCCAGTTTTGCTTGGTTGTTTCCTATTGGTCCAGTTTTATTTTTGTTTCCTATTGGTCCAGTTTTGTTGAGTTGATTTCTATTGCTTGTGTTTTGTTCAGTTGTTTCCTATTGGTCCAATTTTATTTTTGTTTCCTATTGGTCTAGTTTCAAATTGGTCCAGTTTTGTTCGGTTGTTTCCTATTGGTCCAATTTTATTTTTGTTTCCTATTGGTCTTGTTTCTTATTGGTCCAGTTTTGTTTGGTTGTTTCCTACTGGTCCACTTTTATTTTTGTTTCCTATTGGTCCAGTTTTGTTTGGTTGTTTCCTATTGGTCCAATTTTATTTTTGTTTCCGATTGGTCCAGTTTTGTTAGGTTGATTCCTATCGTGAATGCCTGTTTTGTGTCTTTTTTCCTATTTTTTATTTAGGCACAAAATGGGAAACTGGAAAAGGTCTTATTACTCTGTTTTCATTGTGATAAACTGAATGTTGAAATAGCATTCACTTTGGTTTTGATTCAGAAAACAGATGAATAAGTGATACACAGGTTCAGCTAGTTTTATGTGGTTCATGGCGTGGTCGTGGTGGGGTAACAGGTGGGCATCACGTCCCGGCCCCCGGGGTTCTGGTGAAGCTTCTTGAGTAAGTGATACTGAAAAATGGCCCGGCTGCTGCTGTTTGTGGAAGCCTCATTAATCTGAGCTGGGGAGGAGATCCCTTGAGCCTTGATCTCGCCCCATGACCCAATTCGCTCGTTACTTTTCATTAGTCTGAGCTCAGATGCTTAAACCCGGCCTAACACCAGGAGCTGTAGTCTGTTTTATGGCATCAGTGCAACTTTAGAAATGTTGCACTGTGACCTTTCACCCCAGTGTTGACTAAAAATAACAGCTAAATTGTTCTAATTTGTTGACTAAAACTAGGTAAAACTATTGATCAAAATGTGACTTAAGTTAATAAGCATTTTTATGAAAAGCCAAATATGTAATTCTAAAGTAGCCTCCAAAATGTAAGATTATAATCACAACATCCCTTTGCATCTCTACAAAATCATATCTTTATTCATTTATTATTTGTAGTTTACATTGCAACCAAAAAGCAGGTGTGTTTTGAATACTTGTTTCCAAAATTGAAATGAGGAGTAACAGCAGCACCAGAAACAGCAGCAGCCTGTTTTTTAGCATAGGTGCACCTTCAAAACGTGGTGCCGTGACCTTTCACCCCGCGACCTGCGTTCTGTGAGCCTCTCCAGACTCCTCTAAATCAATTTGGGGGGAACTGACATCGGTGCTCGTACGAACCCCCTGCTGAACAACATCCTGCTGCAAACCTCTTCTTCTTTTCTCTCTCAACGTGGAAAGAATGCAATGGGGCAGTGAGGTCAGAGAGCACGTGGGCTACTGTATCTTACTTCACTATAGATCTGAAAACCGTTTTCCTGTTCAGTAGTTGATGGTTTTTTGTACTGCAGTCGTTAATATCATTATGATCAGCGTTGGGGAGTAACTACTAAAAATAGCTTCTAACTTAACTGCTCTTTGTCAGTAGTGAAGCTACTTTTAAAACACTTTCCTATTCGTCCGGTTTTAATCGATTGTTTCTTATTGGTGAAGTTTTATACAGTTGATTCCTTTACTTTTTAAATGCTTTTTCATTAACAATTCTCTTACAAATAGCACAGTAGAGTGACAAATAATACATTGTTACAAATTCAGTTTTATTTGGTTGTTTCCTATTGGTCCAGGTTTGTTTGTTTGGTTCTCATTGGATCATTTTTGTTGTGTTAATTCATGTTGGTCCCGTTTTGTTTGGTTGATTCCTATTGGACCAGTTTTGTTTGGTTGTTTCCTAGTTGTCCAGCTTTGTTTGTTTCCTATTTGTTTGTTTGCTTCTTATTTGGACCAGTTTTGTTGGGTTAATTCATATTGGTCTCGTTTCAGTTTTTAAAATTCTTATTGGACCAGTTTTGTTTGGTTGTTTCATATTTATCCAGTTTTGTTTGGTTTAACCTAATTGGTCCAGTTTTGTTGGGCTGTTTCAGAATTGGTCCAGTTTTGATTGGTTGTTTCCCATTGGTCCAGCTTTTTCAGATGATCCCTATTGATCCAGTTTTGTTTGTATGATTCTAATTGGTCCAGTTTTGTTCGGTTGATTCGTATTTGTTCCAGTTTTTTTTCTGTTTGCTAGATTTGTTCATTTGATTCTTATGGGTATAGTTTTGTTTAGCTAACTACTATATTAAAACAAGAGCTTTGGTTGTAGCTTAGTTACTTTTAAACAGGAGTAGCTTGTGGAAAAGTTAAAAAGTAGCTTCTCCAACACTCGTCACCTTTATAGTAATTAGTAATTGGTCGTTCAGCCATCATCACAATAAAGCCCTTGTCAAAGTCACTTAAATCTTCATGCTTTTCCATTTTTTATGCTTCCAACATGTCAACTTTAAGGATGAAGAAAGAATTCAAATGAATAAACACTTGTAAGTAACAGGTTTCATCACAATACGATATCATATCGACAACAAGCCGAGGTCTGCTGATATCACAACGTCTGTTACGATACATTCAGGAGCCAGCATTCAACATGAGACAAAATCATATTCCGATTTAACAAAAAGCAGCTAAAATATCATTTGACATTTTTATTCTTGAGCTCAACCTTACATTTAAATGAAAAGCAATATTTAAATAAAAATCTCCTCTTCAGTATAAAGTGATGTTACAATGCGTATAATTTCTGATCAGTGTTTTCATTTTGGATCTATATTTTGGGATGTATGCAGATCGACGTATCGCTACACCCCTACAAATGTGCGACATTCCTAAGCATATCAGTCAGATGTTAGAAGGTTCGGAAAGCTGTGAATAATTTGTCAAGTCGGGTCACTGTCAATGTCCGGCTCAGGTATCAGTTGTCGCAGAGGTCAGGACAGGCAGGGGTCACGACCTTTGGGGGAAACGGCTTCATTATCTCTGCTGAAGGTCTGTTTGCCTTCAGCTGGACGTGGGCAAGAGGAATTAAATAAGAGATGAGAAAGGGAGAGTGTGGCTTGGAGAGATTCTGTCCTCATGATATCACCTTTATAAATAGCAGATTTTGTATATTGTATTTTTAAATTCATGCCTTACATAAGCTGCTCAAAGTCAAAGTTAAACTTTATTGTCATCTCAACTATATACAGTGTACAGTGGTACCTCGATACTCGAACTTAATCTCTTCCAGAAGTGTTTCCCATATAAAACATGGCGCTTGGTTCGTCTTCTAAGATTTGGTTCGTACTCCGAGCTCCAATTTGGCCCAAAAAAATCATTTATACTCCAAAATCTTCGTAGTCTAAGTGCTTGGAGAACCGAGGTGCTGATGAATATAAACAAAGAGAGACATGACGACGTGGCTCCAGTTTCTACAGAGCATGATGAAGGAACATAAAATATGCATATATAAATAAACTATAAAACCGTGGCCCCCAATGATCTTTTCCCGAAGGACAAATGTGAGACAGCACCCCCAAAAGAGTTAGCTGAGCCCCCATCCGTCCTCCTAAATCCCACACTTTCTCCTGTCTGAGGTATTTGACCTGCCTGCTATCGTCTTCTGCACTGTCTTATAGATAACAAAAGAATAAATGACACAGAAATGTGAACATTATTAATAAATTATTTTATTTATTTATTTATTTATTATTAGTTTTTATTTTCAGTGCTGAAACTGTAGATATAACTACTAGAAATAGTAAGAACTGCGTCTGTTTTATTGGCTTGCAAAGTTTTTATTTTATTATATAAAATGAGCTGCTTTTGGTCGTTCCGCAAGAGAAAGTGTGTTCACGTTTATTACGTTTATGTGACGTGAGGGGCCGGACATATCGCTTGCTCGGGCTGGATCTGGCCGCCATTTGGGGACCACTGCTAAAAAATATTAACTAAACTAAACGGAAATGAGCAATTTTAGTTACATACGGTATTCAATAACATGTGCAAATATTGTTTGACAGAGTTATGGACAAAGATCACTAATGGAATTTAAACATTAATAATCAAGCTTTAAACCCAACTTCTAATTAATGATACAATTAAAAGTTGCTTTACACACACATTCCTAAAGCTTTTAAAATTAGAGGCCAAGACCATCTCTCAGAAACTTGTTCTTGTTCTCCGAGACAACATGTATTTAGAGTCTGGAGCTGAAATACAAGTTCAGAGCTCTTCTTCTGTCTTTAAGGCCCGTAATGGTGCTTAATGAAAGCGTCGGGGCGTCTCGAGGGAGGAGCGCGCTACAGCTTTATAGTGGAAGTGTTCTTTCTACAGCAGAAAATGACGGCCATTTCCACACCTCCGAGACATCACCCTCACAAAAAATTCAAAGCTTCTGGCAAACAGTAGCCGTTAACCTTTGGCAGTGTTGCGGAAAATTTGCAGTAAAGTCATATTTAGCTTTGTAGCAAACTTGTGGTGAACTTCTAGCAAACTTTGTGGAAAACTTATGCACCTGGCAAAATTGTTGCCAAAAGTTCACTACAAGTTTGCTATTTCAGGCAAATTATTTTGGCTAATACATGTGATACTAGTAGCAATTGGTCATTGTTGCCAGAACATTGTCGCATGTTTGCTACTAGTAGCAACATATTCAACCACGTTTGCCGCAAACCTGATTCAAACGTTTCATTTTTGTGTGGAAAAACGCAGGTTTTGAGACGGTGATTTGCGTTTGTGACCCCAGACACACATTTGTCAACATTATTGTGTTTTTATTCCCTTACAAAAGTTCTCTTCTAGTAAAATGAGTCCAAATTGGCTGAAAATGACTCAAAACGAGTATTTCTTCATATTCAATTGATCAGAAAATATTTATTTTCCATTGTATAATGTTAAAGAGTAATCATTAGGAAAAACTTCAATGTAGAAAAATGCATAATGTGTTTATTTTGTGTCCAGCTGGATACCAAATGGATAAAGAAGTGTTTCCGCCTGTTTGGCACTAAACTCATTTTTCTTCACAGCACTAAGCCATAGAATGTCTCTACATAAGAAAAACTCTGCAAGCCAATAAAACAGACACTGTTCTTCTTGTTTCTCGTAGTTATATCTACAGTTTCAGCACTTAAACTACATAAAGCTAAATAAAAAGGTAAACATTTCTACAGGTGCAGGTCAGTTTTCATCAGAAATGTGCTGATTTCAGTTACCATTTACACATCAAACCATGACCAATCTGAGTAGTGCAAGAACACAACAACATAAAGCATGTATGAATAACGTCTACACACACGCTAGAATAAACTTAAAAACAAAAGTATAGAAAAACGCCCCAAATTCTCTTAGGGCTATAATGTTAATATAATATAATACAAAACAGTTGTGCATAAACGGTTGACTTTTGGCTTGTTCTAACTGAAGCACAAATTTCCTGTGTAAAGACGTCAACCGAACACCAAGTCCAAAAATGATTATGACAGATCACGTGCAGTATTGTATGAGATTAAAGGTGAGGTGAGTGCGACGTGAGAGGTGAAGCCAGTGACCGCTGAAGCGAATCTTTTCTGCGAAAAAACAAAGACGTTAGCGCCCCTTTATGGGTGGGGTTTTCGGGGGGATTAGCGCCCGGCACCTGTGTCATCCAAAGCTACTTTAAAAGAAGCTTCGCAGCGGCAGACGATTTCCACCCCGGGGGCAGAAATCCCACCCACCTTGCTGCCCCTCTCCCTTTAACACCATTTTACACTGTCATACACACCCCGGGAATCACGTGCTCGCTGGACGGGGGTGTGGAAGTGTGTGTTGATGTATTTAGGAGCTTGTGAGGACCTGGATGTCCTCTAAAAGACAAGAACAACTATGATTTGTGCATTTGTTATGGTTTGTGGGGATATTTTTGGTTTATGAAGACTGGTTTCACACAAGGAACAACCATTTTGTAGAAAGCAGTTGGTGGCGTAGCGGTTGGGCGTTTGCCCCGTGATCAGAAGGTCGCCAGTTCGAATCCCCGACCAGTAAAGTTAGCACTGAGGTACTCATGAGCAAGGTACTGTCCCCAAGCACTGCTTCCCTTGTTAGCTGCCCGCTGCTCCTTCACAAATAGGATCAAATGTAAAATTTACTGCAGTAAACTACATTTTACCATTTTACAATGTCCTACTTCTACACTTATTTTGGTGAAAGTAACTCAAAAGTAATGCAGGAGTCGTGTAACACGTTCTAATTCAGAGACAGTAATATTGTAATGGAACCGATTACTTTGGAATAAAAGTAACTAATAATCTATAATGTTGTACAAATGTGTGTGTCACACACATGCCTTAAGGTGTGAGAGTTGCGTGCAGATGTGAGAGTAAAACTGTGACACGCAGCAGCTGTTTGAGAGGAAGCCAGTGTTTGTAGAGAGTGTGTCTTTGTGTGGTGATGACATGCAGGAGTGCAGATTAAAAGCAGTGGGAGACGTTCTTTGTTGTGCGATTGTGTAGCTGCATTACACTAAATCCGTTCACTAAACCACAGCAGATATTACGGGATCAGGAGTGCGGAATGACCGCTGAATGGAGTCGTGCATCGGCTCGACGTGCCATAAATCGCTCTGTTTTAAAGTGTTCCGACAAATGTGCAAATATGTTTTCGTCTGAAAGGCGCTTCAGCTCTTACGTGCATGACATGTATCAGTGTCTACATGTTTCGCTCCAGAAAGAGAAGCCTTTTGACATTTTTGTGATGGCTGTGCAACCCTTACCAGTCCCTCCAGGATTTCGCGGGTCTTTTTTGAGATTGTTGCGGCCTAAAATGCCCGATTTTGCAGCAGCTTTTCTAGAAAATTGTGATGAAAGTTGCAGTGTTTTAAGGCATGTTGTTGCAATAAAGTTGTGGGAGCAAGCCAAAGTTGTGGAAAATTTAGCAATTTTGTCACCACTTTATAATGAATTAAACAATGAATTAAAATGAAGAAACAAAACCACTAGTATTTTTATTAACCATTAATTATTTAGTTATTTTTGAAGGTAAATGTGAGGCGTTTTTATTACACGTTTCCTGCTTATTTTAAACGTAACAGGGAAGTGAGTTCACTGACTTATGTTTGTGCGAAATGTCAATGATGGGTCAAAGATTGCAGGGATTGGCTGAATTTGCGTGAATAGTTGTGATCGCAACATTGCGCAATCCTGGAGTTTTTGATTTATCTTCTTTAGCAGGAGTTTGAATTAACGGTGAATTAACGGAAACTGCAATTCAGTTTGTAACACGTTAAGTAAACACATGTTTAAGTTACATCACATGACAAATCCTCAGTAAGTTATTGTGCAGTTTAAAAGAGGAAACATTTTGACAAAAAATTGTGACTACTTTTCGTAAGCTAAAACTAAAACTAAGAAGCATAGAAATGACTACAGTGTGACCAAAACTAATCAGCATTTTCATATTAAGACTAAATTTGAGCTAAAGTTGCTCACGAATTAAGACATTTGTTGTTTTAACTCTTTCATGCATTTGTTGTAACTGTGATACGCCTAATGGATGAAGAGGTCAAGACATGAAATGTGTTTTTCTTGATGAAACTTTCCCAGCTTAAGGGCATGTGAAGTAATGATCAGCTTTCCTGCATGTTGACATGGGTTGTTAGGACGTTACGTTGCTGTTTGGAGCGACTCCTTTAAATGCTGACCTTATTTTTCTCGGCCTCAGGTTGAACTCCATTTAACAGAGGCTGAAGTCTGTAATTTTACGAAGTCTCTCATCTCACAACGCCTCTCTCTCCGACCCCAGGGCAAAGACAGTTAGAACAGTGACCCAAGCTTCTGAGCAGTGGAATATTTTGTGTTATTTTTTTGAAGACTGTTCACACCCAGCTACACCTTTTCACGTAATGCTTTTATATGTAACCTCGTCTGAATGCGTGACATGGAGCAGAAGAAGCAGGAACGCCTCTTGTCAAAAGACAAACACAGATTTATCATTTCAACAAAAAATAATCTGACTTTTTTCCTCAGAATTCTGACTTAATTTGGATTTCTGACTTTATATCTCGGAATTCTGATTTAATAAGTTGGAATTCTGACTTTTTATCTTGGAATTCTGACTTTCCCCCTCAGAATTCTGACTTAATAAGTTGGAATTCTGACTTTTTATCTCTGACTCTGACTGGTCGGTGCAATGGCCTATGAACTTCATGCTGCATGGAGGAGGAAGAGGAGGAGGAGGAGGAGGAGGAGGAATAGGATGAGAAGATGGACATGATGCTGTTGTTTTCTTGAGATTACTGAAACTAGAATAAAATGATGCACAGTAACAGCTACAATGTGACTAAACCTAACAAGACTAAGACTAAGTGTAAAATACACTATATTACCAAAAGTATTGGGACACCTGCCATTACACACATGAACTTTAATGAAATCCACTACAAATGGGAATTTTTTTCCAGAAGAGCATGTGTGAGCATAGAGTGAGATGGAAATATTAAAATTAGGGTTGCGCCGATACCGATATCAGTATCGGGTGTCGGGTATCGGGTATCGGGCCGATACCATTAATATACTCGTACTCGTAAATAAATTGCTGATACCATGCACCAATACCACTCAATGGTACTTCACTACAACAAGCGCCGTAGTCGGCGGATGTAATTTGTTGTCCTACCTGACTTCAATGTTTAGGGGAAGACAACGATCCAGAAAGTTCCTGCCCACAAGCTCGGGTGAAATCCAGGGCTCCAGATGGCGACTACAATGTTCGCCAGTGCGACTGGATTTTTTTCCCAACTAGTTTGTTCTTTCCAGTCGCCAGTGGCAACCGTCTCTCTCAATCCAAGAGAATTTTTTTTTTTTTTAAGAAGCAAGAAGTGAATTTTAATTATGCGCAGATAGTCTCAGCCCCAGCGTTTCCCGCAACGCTTTATAGTTACAGTAAGGCCATCGTGACTACGTCCCCTGCGGGGAAAATAAATATAAAAATCCCGCTGAATCCATAGACAGTAAAAGAAGACCGCGTTACGATGAAGCCGAATAGCGGCATCTAAACTTCCGAACTCAAAAGAAGATGCTACAATGTTTATATGAAATAGGACCGAACTCGGAAGTTCCCGATGCTTTTTGTAACTTAGCAACAACAAGCGCCGAGAAAGTTCTTTGGAAGTGAGGTTTTGATCCACTCTCAGCGCAAAAAAAGCGTTTGGTGGACAGTTAAAAAAAAAAAAAAAAAATTATTTTTATTTTTTGCGCAGCACTCAGAGTGCTTCAAGTTGAAATCCGTTCAGCTTCTAGAACAGCGCCTTGCTCGTCAATATCACTTCTCTCTTGCTGGCCAATCAAAATGGAGGAAGCGTTAGTCATAATGTAAATATAAGCCAGGCTCCTAACTTCTTTCTTTTGTCTGGAGCCCTGAATGTGTCAACAGAGTAGGTTTTGCTGACTTTTAAGTTGCCTGTGTTAACTATGCAGTACATTTCATTTCATTTATCTACCTATATTTACATTTTGCCTAATGTGATGACACTTTTTTGTTAAAACCAGAAAGATCTGTTTATTTTTGGCATGGAATAGCGTTGTGTTAATGATTTGATATTTAGCCTTATTATAATCTGCAAAGGAGAAAATAAAATCTGCCTCCCAGTGAATTACATCTAAGAATCTAAGAAGTATCGGTACTCGGTATCGGCAAGTACACAAATAAAAATACTCGTACTCGTATTGGTTTTTAAAAAAGTGGTATCGGTGCATCCCTAATTAAAAGTGCACATTTTGTTGGCAAACAGACCAGATTGATTTGTAAAAAGTCTCTTAATTTGGCAGTAATACGTCAAACGAGGTTAACATCATTCCACCTGAATTTCACAGCAGGAATTCAGATCATTAACGCAATCAAGCCTAATTGCCGAGGTCGGGGTTGCTGTACGATTGCGTATTGCGACTCTTATTCGATGCCAAATTATTTTTGAGCTGCTGAAATAATATTTTTGCACAGCGGTCAGTGACTGGGGGGTGAAAGTGAAACGAAACTTTCCTTCAGCATTCTCCCGGCGTCTACAGCCCGTCTGAGCTGCATCATAATACGTAAGTGACATGCTGGAGAGATTTGGTTTGCTGTGCTTTGAGGACATGAAAACTTCAAGAGAATGACGAAGAAGATGCTTTCTCCCAACTTGCTTCAGTCTTAAAACACCAGTGGAAAAAGTGCCAGCAGTGGCTGTGAAGAAAGTTGTGCCCCCTAGAGGTCAAAACATGTTTTCCTTTGCTATAGCGTCAATTACACACCAATTACTATGGCTAGATATGCACCATTCCCACTTACCCTGAAAATGCCAGCCTTCTGTGACTTACGGTTCAAGCTGCACCATCTGTTTTGTAGAGTTGTAAATAATAATCATATACAAAAAACACAGATACACTCAAACTCAGGGATCATTATTCCAAAATTCCAAAATGAATAATAACGTCAAAATAAACACACGTCACGTGTGTCGATGCCGGAGCCGTTGTTGATTTTTCCCATTTTTGGGTAAAATGTGATGTTAAACAAACACAGCGCAGTAACCCAGACACGGCCTCGCTCAGAGAACGCCTCCATTAAATAAGATGTTTGCATACGATCCTAAAGTGCACACAAACATAGCTGCTCTTGAGAAATCAGAGCTGTCGCTTGACGGATCACATCTGGATCGTTTTGCTGCAGCTGGAGCGAGTGTGTGTGTGTGTGTGTGTGTGTTTTGGGTTTAAGACAAGCTGTAGATCAGTTTGTTGCTCGTGTAGATGAATAAAATCAGACACTGTCAGGGCTGTGTTTCTTCTCCGTGTTCTCTGGAATGCTGCAGATAAAAACTGGGCATGTGCTGATGCGATTTGCAGCATCGCTGTTCTACGGTGGCTGAAAGAGGCCAATTCAAATCAAAATTACAACCGTGCTGCACAACAACAAAACATGTTAATCGAGATGATAAACACAAATTCACAAAACACGCAACAGAAATGTGACACAACACAACGCAAGTGTGACTCAGCACAAAGCAAATGCAACACAGCACAACGCAAGTGTGACACAAAACAACAGAAATGTGATAGAACCCAACTCAAGTGTAACAAAACACAACACAAATGTGAGATGACAAAACACAAGACTGACACAACACAACGCAAGTGTGACTCAGCACAAGGCAAGTGGAACACAACAACAAAATGTGACACAACACAATGCAAGAGTTACAAAACACAACACAAATGTGACACAACACAAGGAAACATTCTTTCGGGCGGTCACGTTCTTTTTTATTGGGGCAGTTGGTAGTGTAACGGTGAGGGAGTTCGCCTTGTGAACTGAAGGTTGCAGGTTGAAGTCCTTGACAGGTAAAGGTACCACTGAGGTACTCATGAGCGAGGTACCATCCCTCTGTCACTGCTCCCCGAGCGCTGCCAAAAACAGCAGGTCCTTCACAGATGGGTGAATTGCAGAGGTCACGTGTATATGGTGTGTGCTGTGCTGTGCTGACCAGAAGGTCAGAGATGCTGTTCACAAGCTTCCTGCTGATGAGCTCAACTCATTAAGAAGATTTTGGCTCGTTTTCCACACACACACACGGCCCGGACAGAAGGCCAAAGCTCTGTGTAAAGGATAACGGTCCGAAGAAGATCCGAGATAAAGTGAAGTTCAGCAGACCTTTGGGAATTTATAGCCACTGCAAATGTTCTTATCCTGGGTAAAAGACCTCGGCGGTCGACATGCAACGCTGATCTGCTTTCCTACGCAGCTAATCGTCCTCGTGTTTGTGTCAGGGCTTTGTTGTAATCTGCTTTTCCTGCATTTCCTCAAGACGTGGATTTGCAGAAGTTCTTTTGTTCTCTGATGATTGTTTTCTCCAAAGCAGAGTTCGTCTGTCGAGTTACAAAACTAAAAGCTCAACAGGCTTTTCCCAGAGAAATTGTATAATTGCGGTGTGCTGAAAAATGCAGATCAATTCTACTTTATCTCTACAGCTTTTAGTACTTATGCACCTAAAGTACTGAAGGAAAGTTTTGAAAGTCTCGGTCTTGTCTCGGACTCGGTCGTATTTGTACTCGGTCTTGTCATGGACTCGGACAAAGAGGACTCAGGATTTTATTTGGAGACCAGCCAAGACCACAATTCCGAGAATATTACTAGTAAAACTCTTTGAGACCGACACAGACATTTTGCGTTGTTTATTAATTAGTGTTTTAATAACTCAGAGTCCCTTTAACTTACAGAAACCACACACACACCGTCAGAATCACAAAAATTTCAACTTACCAACATTATATTCATACCTCTTTTTTAACTTTTTTTTTTTTGAGTAATTCCTTGCATTAATTACATTATTTGCGACGTATACACTTGTTAGTGCTCGCGACTCTCATATGGAACGCCTCATGCACAAAAATGTGGTTCTCTTCCAGGAAGACCAAAAAGCAGCTCATTTTATAGACCAAAATTACACAAAACTTTAGTATTTCTTCATTTTTAAATTGATCAGATTTTTTCTCCATTGTATAATGTTAGAGAGTAATCAATAAGGAAACATAAATATAGAAAAAATGCATTGTTTGTTATCAAATAACTTTATTCTGTGTCAATATAGATACCAAATGGATAAAGAAGTGTTTCCACCTGCACTAACCTTATTTTTCTTCACAGCACTAAGCCATAGAACGTCTCTACATAATAACAACTCTGCAAGTCAATAACACAGTGAGTTTGGTCTTGAGGAGTGTTCACTGTGGTTTGTTGAGTTTAACATATGATCAGTTTGGACAACTGCCTCCAGTGAAGTGATTTACTCATTACAGATATGTAAGAGAGAAATATTAAATAAACATCTTTAATGTTGCTGAGGCTTTGCATGTTCCACTTATTTGTTACGTGGTGTAAAACGTGCATTGGTCCCGTCTTGGAATTAGGTTCTTGGAACTCTACTTTTTACACACCGAAACAAAGAGAAAAGACGTCTGTAAAGCGGAAAGCAGTGTAGAAACAGCATGTGTTGGCTGATAAAAAATAAAAGGAAAAGCCATCACAAAGAGGAAGATGTTCAGGACCACGGCTCTCTTTGATGTGTCAACCAAACTGCTCTTAAATCCCTCTGAAAACACACAGGCTGCCTCTTTAAAAAAAAAATCAAACACACACTTACACACACACACACACTCGTTTGTCTGCACGCATGGCGTAGCGTAACAGAGGGAACTGATCTCAGCATATGGTCTTCCAACCGCTGCAGATTTCCGGGTGTCTGAACTCATTCCTCTCAGGTGTCTTTGATTGCTTTTTCACTCGTTCCTCCGCCTCCTACTCATCATCATCCTCTTCTCTTCCACTCCTCCTTGGCATATCTTCTTTTTTAGTGTTAGGGAGTAGCTAGCTAAAACTAGAGCTGCATTTCCACAAGAAAACGCTAGTGGGATTTGCTCGAGTTTTTTGTCTGTGACATGAAAACTAGCCGAGTAGAAGGACTTGAAGTGAATGGGGAAAGAACGAGGGATGATAAAAGTAAGAAAAAGATGAGTGCGGGTGGAAACAGATTGAGATGTGTGTGCAGTGAGGTGGTCTGAGGTGGCATAAGAAACATGTTGACTGTCATGTGAAAACAGCTTTTTGAGTCTCAAAAAATCCCCTGTATTCTTAATAATTGAAAACGAATGGGTTCTTATGGGAAAAATAAACGACAGAATATGTGGATGAAAAAGACGAGTGGGGGTCATGACGGTTACAGATATGGAAAGAAGAACAAGGACCCTCGAATCATAATGAATTTAGTGGCTTTGTGAAGAATAACGGTTGCTAAGTAAAATGTCGAAATCTGAGCTCTATGATAGTCTACGGGGAAAAAAACGGACGGACAAATGGACAGAACTCAGGAACGAGTGCACGTATCAAAAATGTGCTACTAACGTAACTTTTTTCCATAGGTTTTCAGTAACAAAGCTACTTTAAAAACTTTTCCAGTAGCTATTTTACGAAACGCTATGTTGTTACAATAAATACTACAAATATTTTTTTATGTAACTGTTGTGAGCATCACAAATTGTTATCCGATTTTTATTCCAATCATTAACCAGATTTTTTTTGCCTACTACTTCTACAATTTTCATGCTAAAAACTTTGTTTCCCTAAAACTCTAAAATGTGCGGACTATAGCAGTGTGTGCTGCTTGTATACACATTTCTGTGCACTCGTTGGCGAATTCTGCCCATTTTTCAGTCCGTTTTTTTCCCCATAGACAACTGCCGTTCTTCACAAAACCACCAAATTCAACATGATTCGAAGGAGCATGGGCGTCTCCACATATCTGTAACCGTCATGACCCGCACTTGTCTTTTTCATCCTTTTTTTCCTGTCGTTTATTTTACCCATAGGAACCCATTCATTTTCTGTCATTAAGAATACATGGGATTCGGGACTCGAAAGCTTTCCTTCACCTGTTTTCACATGACAGTCAACACGGT
>JAVGVS010001680.1:0-16626 GCA_032718565.1 Distichodus sexfasciatus
AAATGTATGTGATACTGCCTGGGCCTGATACATTGATGACTTATAGATGCTAAATGTTTGACAAGAACAGTTCGATCCACGCAGTGGCCAGGGTTACATTGCCTACAGACTGAAAACTGTTCAGCGCAACTCTGTAAATAACTTGAGGGGGGCATCAAAGGTGGGTTACCAAGATGGTCCTAAGACTTTGCGTGAGACCTCTTCAACAACTGAGCAGCTGTCAGGTGATGAATGCACAGAAGCTGTATCCATGATGAAGCATTCAACAGACGCACCAGTTATTAAGGATAAAATGAAGACAACATTCAAGTACAGGCAGAATTTGATACATGATCCAGACAAATCTTCACTCATCCTTGATTACTTTCCCCGATTTTTGGATACACCAGGCTTGGTAATAAATATTAAAAGTTTGATTTTGATGTTAATTGTATATTTAATTGTAATGTTTGTTATTGACTTGATTTTTCTGTGTGATAGATTGACCAAGACTTTACTATGCTTTTTGGAGAGGACATTTCAAGTAAGTTTATTGCAACATTGGCCAACAAGC
This sequence comes from Distichodus sexfasciatus, assembly GCA_032718565.1. Lineage (NCBI taxonomy): Eukaryota > Metazoa > Chordata > Actinopteri > Characiformes > Distichodontidae > Distichodus > Distichodus sexfasciatus. The sequence goes on from JAVGVS010001680.1 coordinate 554, forward strand.
CAAGAATAATTGCTGACTGCAAAAACCTGCATCATGGTGCACATGTGGATGACCTTTTGTCTGCTCTGGAGGAGTCTGATTATGGTAACTATAAATGTTGTTGTTTTTTTGTTTGTTTGTTTGTTTTTAAGCTGGTATAAGGTTTAACTGAATGCTCTATCCTTCTAGGATGGGACAGTGATGTGGCTGCTATTGTCTTGCTCCTTCATCTCTTGCCTCCAACTGTAAAAGGAAGGAAGACTGGGAAAATCAATGCAACAGAAGCAGCTGATCATGTTGTAAAGTTCATAAAATAAAGTTCTTGTTGGATTTACTCATTTAGTCTTGACAACAGTTGGTGTAATCAGTGTATCTGCATAGTGATCATATACAGGTTCCAAAATATAGAACTGAGCAGAAAACTTCAAATCTCTTCACATCTCACATTAAAATCTTACTACATCTACAATTCAAGGGCGAAACAATGTTTTCATAAACGCATTACAATAAGATTTCATTTTTTACGGATGCTATGTAAATACACTGAACAATACTTGCACTGCATTTATTAATTTTAGTTAATGTACATTAATACCTTTTTTTTTAATTATTTGTTTGTGTTCGTTTCTCATATGTCACACACCTGAGGATGAGACTTTTATTTGTGAATTTGAACTTGAAAAATCTGTCAGCTGTTATATAAAAGAAACGCTGTTTAAAATCTCTCATCATGTCTCGTCAGGTGGGGACAAGCATCAAGGCATTTCTTGAGCGAGTTGGATCTACACAGCCCTTCCTCCTCTGTGTTGGAGAAAAGAGGAGTAGCATTCAGAAGTTTTACATCATCCTGGACCAGAAGGCCATTCCCTGCATGGTGCAGACAGCTGTTGCAGCCTTTGATGAACTCTTTAAGGCACACTTTGTCTTTGCTGTATCGTATGATGAGGCCTTGTGCAACTTCTACACGTTCATTCAAACAACGGTGTATGGAATTGATGTGGGCACAGCCAAGGAAAGTCCAAGGGTCAAGGAAATCCGTGTGTGAATTCACAACACTGAGGTTTGACTCCCCCCTCCCCCCAGTATCTTGCTCAAATGTTCTTATGCTTTCTTTGCAAGGTACACTACAGAAGTTGTTCAAGTTTGTTTCATCTGAAGTTTCATCATGGTTTGTATCCAGGGCGTTCATTACGGTTGAATTGTGGCGAACCTGGATGTTCATCTGTTTTTTATACATATTATGGGTTCAAGAAACATATTTTGGGAGTGCACAAAGACAGTGTAGCCTCAGGTACTGCTGAGAATGTTGGCAGTGGTATCAGCGTTCCTGTTTCTGATACCCTAAGTGAGGATCCTCCAGTCACTTTTCAGGCTCCTGTTGAAAATCAGCAACTAACGGATATGTGTAGTGCTATTGTTGCTCAAGTACAAGCAGCTGGAGTCTCTGAAAATACTGTTCAATGTTTAGTTCGTTCAATGGAAGAACTTGTAAGTGATGTTCACACTCAAGCAAGAGACTCTGTTCTAAAATGTCTTTCATCAGAGGTACCTGGGAAAACCCTAGACAAAGTTAAAGAATGTTTTCACCAGTTAGAAAATCTTTGAGAGAAAATGGAAAATTGTTGAACCAGTGGAATATGTTCTTGGGGTGCGCTATGATGTGCGCAAAGATAAAACTACAGGATTATACAGTCAAGTTCCTGTCAATGACAAATTTGTGTATGTGCCCATTTTAGGAACTCTTGAGTCTATGTTTACGAATTCTGAACTTTGCCACTTTTTTCAGCAGGTTAAAAGTCATCAAGATGGTATTCACAAAGACATTAATGATGGTTCTTACTCCAAAAAGCATATGTTATTTGGTCAAAAAGAGCATGCTCTTCAAATACAGTTATATTACGACGATTTCGAAATGGCAAATCCACTTGGATCCAAGAAAGGTATTCACAAACTTGGCTGTGTTTATGTTATTTTAAGAAACTTGCCCCCCAAAATCAATTCTGTTTTAATGAACATCCATCTTGTGGCCCTTTTCCATTCAGAAAACTTAAAAAAATATGGCTTTGAACCAATCTTACAGCCTCTGGTAGTTCTGGAGTCAACAGGAATCAATGTACCCTTCTCAGATACTATGTTACAGGGTTCTGTCATTCAGGTTACTGGTGACAATTTAGCTTTACATGGACTGTTTGGTATGGTTGAGTCGTTCAGTGCAACCTACTGTTGCCGGTTTTGCTTAACTGACAAAGCAAAGTTGCAGTCAGTATTTAGTGAAGATGACCTAGATTTGATCATTCGAACAAAGAGCTGTATTCAGAACATTGCAGTGCTCTAGCACAAGATCCCAATCTTGCACCGCTGTTTGGCCTTAAGAGAACTTGTCCACTCAATTCATTACAGTTTTTTCATTCTTCAGAGAATTTTGCTGTTGACATTATGCACGATTTACTCGAAGGGGTTGTGCAGTATGAGTTAAAACTGCTTTTTCAGTACTTTGTTAAAGACTGCATTTCATCAGATACACTTTCAGAAAGGATTCAGAGCTTCAACTATGGGTACAGTGAAAGAAAGAACAGACCAAGTGGAGTTAAAATTGATGATGGCAGCAAGGACCTTGGACCTTCTGCGCAATACCCCCTTGATATTTGGAGATCTAGTTGACACGGACAATGATTACTGGAGACTGATACTACTTTTGATTCAGATTGTGAGCATTGTATTCTCACCAGTTGTAACACAAGGTATGACTTATTTTTTTGAAGCATTTAATTTCTGATCATCATAAACTTTTTAAGGCCATATTTCCTGAAAAAAGATTGATTCCGAAGCACCATCTAATGATCCATTATCCTAGACGTATTAGGAAAATAGGTCCACTTATACATATGTGGTGCATGCGATACAAAGGTAAGCATAACTTTTTTAAGAAGTCTGTAAAAAACTTTAAAAACATAACCAAAATATTGGCCAAGAAACATCAACATCAGTTGGCTTTTCATTGGGAGAGTTTTTATTTTAAAAGATTTCAGTTTGGTCCTTTTAATGAAGTCTCTGCTTGCACTCTGGAGGGTAACAAGCTTTTAACTGAAACTTGGAATGTAATATAATTTTGTAGAAAGAACCAAAACGTAACAAAAGTGCTACTATAAATCAGTATTTTCAACACTCACCAATGCTATATTCAAATTACACTGGTGTTGATCTTAAAAGGAGAGTGTTAAAAATTAACACTGTAATTGAGTACTAACACTGGTGTAGTGCAGAAACAACAACAGTGTTGACTAGGTTTAAAATTAACAATAATGAATGTTGAATTTACACTCAAAGGATGTGAAAAAGTTAACACTATCAAAAGTGTAAAATTAACCCTCTATAGTGTGGACAAATATAGACACTTTGCTGGTGTTAAATTTGACACTGTGGGTGTTCTTTTTACACCAGTAAAATGTGCATTTTGTGACCAAAATATTCAGCATGGTATGGAACTGGGTTCAAGTTCTGTGCTCTCAGGGAGAGTAAATGGCAAACTTTGTATTGAGTTTCATGGTTGATTAAGGATTAAAAATATATATAAAAATACAACATACGTGCACATAGTACAGTACAAATAAAACATTATAAAGCATTATCTCTCTTCACTAAAAACACCTGTAAACGAGCTTGGTGAGCAGGTTGATTGACAAGCCTCAGTGCTGCTCCCACGCGCCGTTCTGAAGCGCCGAGACCCTTTGAAGCAAGGTAGCCGGTCATCATTTTTCGCCCAAAGGAGGGTCCGGTCTGTAAAAAACAACAAAATTGGACATGTCAGCCAGTGAAATCATATCTGGCAAACCGAATAGATTTCTTAATTAGTAGTAGTAGCAGCAGCAGACAGTAATATAAAAAATATACGTAGCCTACCTCTCGAATAGCACTGGCCACTGCCACCTCCAGATGTTCATCCGTCAAACGACCCGTTTCTCAGGTTGCGGTCGCCAAGAAACTTTTTTATATTTGCCACTGAATGTCCTCTTTTTGTTCCAGAAGACGCTAAGGCAGCGGAAATATCTGAATATGTTGCCCCGTTGTTTACCATGTTTACAATCAATCCGGTGCAATTCTCCAGCACCGATGCCATTTCTCCTGATTAGCCTGTTTACGCCCGTCTCAAGTGAAAACCTTCAGCGGCGGCAGATAAGGAGCTTTCGGTGGACTAAAACGCGCTTTGTTTAATAAAAACTTAAATTTTTCGATTTGGTTTTGTTGACTTTTAAATATCTGCATTTGAACGACGTGTAATGAAAACAAAATTGAAAATATGAATGAAATTCGTTTTTGTGTTCCCTTGAAAATGTAAATATTGCATAAACCAGTCATTTATTCGTTTGTTTGTTTTGAAAACAAAAACGAGAAAACCAATTATACGTAGGTACGCGGACCGAAAAGTATTGTTGCAGCATAAAGGTTGAAAACGAAGGATTGTGGCGTGACTTCAATTGACGTGTGACGCCACAATCCTTAATAGATGTTTGATGTCACGTCACAATCCTTCGTTTTCTCAATATAAAGGGATTGAAGACACAAACCACAATCCTTCGTTTTCAAAACACACACGGATTGAAGACACAGGTGTGACACTGCTTCTTCGTTTAAAGACAGACATTGCGCTGAAGGCCACAATGAGCAGAAGGTAAAGTAAAATAGAATTTTGGACTATTTTAGATTTTGATCGCAATTGATTGTGTTCGTTGAAAATTAGGGTTGCACCGATACCGATACCAGTATCGGGTATCGGCTCGATACTTCATTAATATACTCGTACTCGTACTCGAAAATAATTGCCGATACCACGCACCAATACCACTCAATGGTATTTCACTACAACAAACGTCGTAGTCGGCGGATGTAATTTGTTGTCCTACCTGACTTCAGTGTCAAGGGGGAGACAACGATTCAGAAACTTAGCTTCAGAGGTCCTGTCCACAAGCTCGTGTGAAATTCAGAGCTCCAGATGTCGACTACAATGTTCGCCAGTGAGAATGGATTTTTTTCCAACTAGTTTGTTCTTTCCAGTCATCAATGGCAACTGTCTCTCTCAATCCAAGGATTAAAAAAAAAAAAAGCCGCAACGCTTTATAGTTAAGGTGGCCGTCGTGACTACCTTCCCGGCGAGGAAAATAAATAAACATAAAAATCCTGCTGTATCCATAAACAGTAAAAGAAGAGCGCGTTACGATGAAGCCGAATAGCGGCATCTAAACTTCCCAACTCAAAGGAAGATGTTTATATGAAACAGGAGCGAACGCGAAAGTTCCTGACGCTTTTCGTAACTTAGCAACAACAAGCGCCGAGGATGTGCTCTGGAAGTGAGGTTTTGATCCACTCTCAGCACAAAAAAAGCGTTCGGGTTTTTTGAAGGAAGGGCTATTTTGGGGTTCTGTTTCCCCAAACCTCTATCTAAGATCAGACACAGTTGCACCAGGTATTTAAGTTAGTTATATACTGTATATATTAAAATGTTTGTGTGGAATATACTGAGAAATGTATAATGCTGAACAAAACTGAGTTATGTAGGTTATGTAGAAATTTGAAATCTAACAGAACTTTTAAATCTCCCTTTTTCCAATTTACCAGTGATTCCCAGCATCCACAACTCAGCAATGAGGGTATGACTTATTTTAATACGCTCATTTGACCTTTTTGATGAATAATGTTTGAATGCATGTTTTAAAACTTGTATTCTGTGCTACCCAGATTCCGGGCCACTTGCTCTTTTCATGGTGGTGACTGCTAGGTCTAGCTACATGAGAGCAGGTGGTCGTTACGGCACATGCGAGCTCAACAACACATGCGTCCTCGATTCAATGCTGGCTGGATTTCACACAACTTACATCAAATACCCCAGGGTCAAGTCTCTTATGAATTCCGACCTGGGACTCAACATGATCATGGATTTCATGAACAGCAGAGAGTACAACAAGGCTAAAGCACTTTGGCTGAGACTGATTACACCCTTCCTGGTAATTCCCAGGTGTGATGTAAAGGGTAATGTGAAAGACCATTTGCCGCTGTTTGCCAAACTGGTATGTGCTGAAGTGGATCAGCAGGGAACCCTCAACAGTGACATATACACGAAAACACTGAGGTAGGCAATAAGTATAATCACATCCATAATGAAGCTGAATAAAGACTGGCAAAGACAAATAAATCCCTCCTTTCTCTCATCAGCAAATTTCAGCAATTCGGTGGCGTGAAGGCTTTGGGGGATGCTTCTGGTCCAACCCTCATTCTGGTCACCTGTGATTCTGCCAGTTTTGGTACTCTGCCTACTACAGTTGAAGACGACAACAAATGGTAACGTTAGTCTTCATTAAGTCCCATAATTCCAAGTGTATGTGAAAGTTCTCAGTGGTCCAGAAAATGGTAACCTTGAGAGCTTTAATTGAAGGCAATGAGACCAAAATGTGATCACGATGAGTAAATGACCACTTTCAAGGTGACAACTCTACTAGTGTTTAAAACTCCCTATCAGATTTTTAGAGATGATGAGCGATGAAACATCTACAAGAACCTAAAAGTAAGAGTTCTAGCTCTCAAGACCATCAATCCAAGCTAACCCCAAAACCTCTTTGACTTGTTATGCTTTCTAGGGTCTTTGAGCTTCAGTTTATGCTGCTGTCTAAACAACATCACATGATCATGGTCTGCCGCCTGGCTCCGCACTTCTGGATCTTCTATGACAATGAAGCATCTGGGTCTGTGTTGCGCAGCTTCGACCCTACGCTGGTGTTATGTGATTATCAGCTCTGGCTTGCCTGCTACGTCAATACAACCTGTGACAGCAAATTTGGTACGATTTCATCAACATCAACCCACATTTTTAATTGTTGGACTTCAAGTTCTAATGCTGTTTCCTTCTTTTCATTGTACGCCTTTCAGAGCACGCCCAGAACTCCCTTCCTCACTCTGCCACAAGTGTGATGCATTTTCAGGTTGCGGTTTGGCGTCAACCCTCGCTCCGTCCTTGGGACCGGGACCAGTCGGAGGCACCTGGAGTGGACAACTTCTTCCGCAAGGCTGAACTGGCATGTGAAGGAGCGAATACATCGATTCAGCCAGTAGTTAAGTGGATTGAATGCCTGGCCAAACGCCAACAGAGGGAGGGGCCTCCCATCAAGGAGGGTGACAGAGTTTGGCTTTCCACAAGGGACCTTCATCTGAACCTTCGTCTGACCCTTCGTCTGAGCCTTCCCCATCCCAAGTTGTCCCCCAGGTTTGTCGGTCCATTTCTTGTCTTGTTTAAGATTAATCCTGTTCTTCAGTTGCCACCCCACATGCGTGTTCACCCTGTTTCTCATGTCTCCCTCCTCAGGCCAGTCACTCCGGGACCGCTGCATGAGGGGGATGCAGCAGTGACCCCTCCAGAACCCCTGGAGATCGAGGGTGCTCCTGCCTACAGGGTTCGCCGGCTCCTGGATTCCCGCCGGCACAGGGGTGGTCTCCAGTACCTGGTCGACTGGGAGGGGTACGGTCCGGAGCTGGGTCCCAGTGCAAGACATCTTCAGCCATGAGCTGATCGACGAATACCATCGCTTGCGACCGGACCGACCGGCTCATCGTCCAAGGGGCCGCCCCCGCAGACAGGTTCGAAGGGATGCTTCCAGAAGCCAGAAAAATGAATGACTTTTCAGAGATGTCATAATTGCTGATTTTTAAGAAGTTGCAATACTTGATATTTATTGTTGTTTTTATGTTTATTATTGTTTTAATGTTAACTTTTATTTAACAAGTGGAGTACATGTATTTTTTAAATTTTTTGCTGATATTTTAATAAAAAAAAAAGAAAGAGAAAAGTTGAGTGTTTCATTTTATTTTAGTCAAATTCAGTGTTTAAGAAAAAAAATCTATTTGGGGTGTTAAAAATATACTCAAGCAGTTGATTTCTCAACATGTTTGTGAGAAAGTTTGTATGTGTGTGTATGTTTTATAGCTCAGAACACTGGTTTGGAGATGTATTACCTAAAATAGCTTCAAAACTAGTAAAAATAAGAAAAGTGTGAATGTTTATACGTCTGTGAGTTACTTAAAACCAAAACTCGAGGGTCTACACCCAGTATCAAAGCCACAGGAACACTTGTAGTTGATGATGCTGCAGGAAGACACAGGTGTGACACTGCTTCTTCGTTTTCAAGACCAGCATCGCACTGAAGCCACATTGAGCAGAAGGTAAAGTAAAAATAGAATTTTTGACTATTTTTTAACCTGGAAAAAGTCTTTTTAGAGAGTGTTCCAGTTCAGGAAGAGAGGTCAGGTCTTGGACCAGTACCGATGGACTGGGAGTGATAAAGTGAAATATCCAAGGTACCTTAAGCTTCATAGTTTCTAAAGCTATTGCTCTTGGCTAGTTGAAAGATTATTCCAGAAAGTGAAATTGCAGATGAAATAAGGGCAACAACAATCAATTACAGTTTGACGTTAAGCTGCTCACTTTAAGACCATTCAAGTGTCTTTATTAACTACAAAATTTCACACCCCACACCCCACCAACAAGCCACAAACCTAAACATCCATTCTCTCCATAAGCAAAAAGTAGAAAATATCCCGTGCCATATTTCCTTTCTGTGAGGTAAATTTCAAGACTCTAAAATCGAAACATAAATGACCTACTACAGTTAAGCTACGTTTCAGACTCCTGTGGTACTTTTATTTGTAGACTAGGGTTGTGACGATGAGGAAATTTCCCCACCGGTTAATCGACATGTGACAACACCGGTCACCGTGGGGGTGGGGGTTTCCTCTTTTCCTCTTTTTTTCCTGCGTGCGTATTATACTTTCACTTTTAGTTTTGCGGGAATTGGCAATTCGGCGTCAATTGTTTGAATGGACGACAACGAAACTACAAAAAAAAAAATCACTGATATTAAACAGAACTTTTATTAACATAACACAACAAAAAACACAACAATGCTACAGGCTGAAAAAACTGTGGAAGTTGGAACCAAATAAATAACAACCATAGAACGTTTATTACGTAGCCTATGTTAGAACGTTTTTAAAACGAATAAGAAAATAAAATAGAAAGATAAATAAATAAAGTTTAAATAAGATTAAACGAATGAACAAGAAACGAATATAAAAGAAAAACTTCCAAAATGACATTAGGCTACAAAAATGACAAGTCAGCAGTCTTTAAAAATAAATAAGTAAACAAACAAAAACACTATAAATTGGCATTTATTAACAGTGCAGTCTACATGTTCTTTGCCAGGAAACCCAACATGTTGACCATCTCTGGCTTAAGATTGGATCTTGTGGAGCTCACTATGTTCCCCATCGTGCTGAACACTCTCTCGGATGCGCAGCTTGTTGCACACACGCAAAGATACTTTTTGGCTACCTTTGCCAACAGGGGGAACCTACTTTGGTTGTCTTTCCACTAGAGGTCGACCGATATTGAATTTTACAGATACCGATAACTAGGTTGGTCCGTACTTGCCGATAACCGATTAATTAACCGATAATTTTTAAAATGGATACTGGATTTAAAAAAAAAAAACTAAATAAAAACACAACACTCCATGTAAAATAGTACTGAACTTTATTACAAAAACAAACAAAAAACAGTACTGAATCATGAAAATGTGCTATATGAAATAAATATGAATATATTAATAAATATTGAGGAAAATTAAAGACATGCTTTCAAACTGAAACAAAAAGTAACACTCCAAATAAATAAAAAAAAGTTACATACAAAATGAATAATAAAAGGCACTCCAAATAACAACAAATTTGAAACCCATTATTTTCTATGGCTTACCGCGCCACTCGGTTTGTTGAACTTTGACCGCTGCGCGCTGTGACGCATTTTCGTGCGACCAATAGACTCAAAGCATCGAGGCGGGCTAGTGTTCGGTCTGCCCCTTCGAAACACACACACACACACACACACAAAACGGGTTCTGATATGGATTAAAACTAATATTATCAGTGTCTGAGTGTCCAGAGATTTACAATACGACATAATCGTCTTACCGGGACGTCGAGAGGAAGACGATACGTTGGAGAAAAATTTCTCTTAATATAGGCATGCCAGGTGTGTTTTGTTGCTTATTGTTGGCAGTATATATGACTGAAATAGCATGTGATAGCTACAGATATTTTAGGTTTATTAATTGAAATAATGAGGTATAGTTTTCATAGGTATAGGGCTTCAGGATACCTCCCTGAAACGACCCTTTGCAAATTGGGATGTCTGAAAACCACGCCTACTTTTTTGCGAGGAAGCGCAAACCCTGTGGTGAGCGCAGCGCATGCAGCGTTCGGTCTGAAAGCGGCTTTAGCGTCCTCTCAGCCTTGTCGACAAACATACTGCTGTTCTTTCTCCAATGCAGAATCTAATCAACAAATGAATTACTTTATATTGAGATGAAAACATGTACTGTATACATACCTTTTCGCTGTCTGTGTTTTAAACGTGCATTTGAAGTGTCAGCGTTGTCCGTGCACCGCGCTCTCTCCAGGCAGCTTGCGCTCTCCTTGCAACGAACAGTATCACGTGTCAAAACAAAAGCACATGCTTTTCAGCGATTTTCGCCCATAGAGGCGGCTCTTGCCATAGATATGTTGGCTCTCACACTGTATAAGGACAACGGACCGTTCTCAGCCGCTTCAGCTCTGACGCAACCCGGAAAAACTATCGGCGTGGATTTTTGCCGATAACCGATAGTTCCGGGAATCAACTATCGTTGCCGATTAATCGGCAAAACCGATACATCGGTCGACCTCTACTTTCCACCAGGCCAGAGGATCCTGCTCTGCGTGAACGGGGGATTCCTGAGCATAGGTGGAGATGTCCGACACCACCTTTTCTGGAATAGTCAGGTTTGCTGTCACAGTGTCTGCTTTTCTTTTTAATAAACTGGCCAACGTTTTTTTTCTTTTGGGCTGTGGGTCGACCACGATGTCGGCTTCCTCCTCATTTTGTTCTCCCTCTTCTCTCATGGAGTGCACTGACTGCGCTTTCCTACCGAGGATGACCACTTCTTCCTCTATCATCTTCTTGATCTCTTTGACATTCGGGTCGTAGTCACCTCTGTAGCGCGGGTCCAGGAATGTTGTCTTGCGCATAACCTGCTGGCTTGCTTCTGGCAGAGCTTCATATTTCTTGTCTAAAATTGACATGATGCCAGCTTTCAGGTTGGCTGTCAGTTGGCTGTCATCATCCGATGGGGCCAACGTGTCCTCTTTAATGAGACGCAGCACAGGGAGAAGAGATGACGCGGTTACGTAATTCTCTCCAGACAGAATGTTGGTAAACTCACTTACTGGTTTTAACGCTTTGTTCAGCGATTGCAACACATCCTCGTCTTGCCATGTGATGCTCACATTGACTTTACGATCTTCAGCAAGAACTCGATTGATGGCCGTCCTCTGCTCTAGCATCCTATCAATCATTTTTTGCTTAGAGCCCCAGCGAGTTGCACAGTCCTCAAGGAGAAAATAAATCCATTATTATTATTATTACCACCAATAATAATAAAAAAAAACACAAGATGTGGTATTAAACGCGGAATTTTCGAAAAAGTGCATGAACAAATCTCAAACTTTCTCTTAAGCTGTTCTACAAAGCATAACGGCTCTCTGCCGAATATCCTTTAAAGTAAACTACTTTAAAGCAGTTTAATTATAATTTTTTTTTTTTTTTTACTTTATTTGCAATATGTTTTATAATATTTTATTTACTATACTAAAGACTTTTTATAAGAACTAAGAGTAAACTTACCGTGACGAGCGAGTGCTCTGGGAGGCCAAGCTGGACTTGGGCTTTCTGCAGCTCCCTTTTCCTGTGAGCTGTGAGAGAACATGCCGTGTATTGTGCGACAAACAGAAAGGGCACGGTCCGTGCGGGCTTTCTCCGTCTTCTCAATTGTGTTGGACACAGCTAGGTTCAGGTTGTGCCCAAAACAGCTTAACCAGGGCCAGCCTAAATTACGAACAGCCGCTTTAATGTTGCTTCCACTGTCAGTCGTGACACAAGACACATTATCCTCTTTTAATCCCCAGTCGTGCAGAGCCTCATCCAAAGCATCGGCCAAGATAGCAGCAGTGTGGTCCTGTGGCAAAAAACTTGTTTGGAGGCATTTTGACACCAGTGTCCATTCCGTGTCAATGAAATGGAAAGTCAGCGACATGTAAGGTGTCATTTTTGTACTCGACCACATATCTGTTGTAAGTGAAAAATACTCCACTGTGGTGGAAATGGCCTGTTGCAGCTCACCACGGATACGGTTGTAGGCACGTGGAATAGCTGTTTTGGAGAAATATGTACGTCCAGGCAATTCATACTGGCTGTCGAGTGTAGTTACGAGGTCTTTGAAAGACTGTTTTTCAACCGTGTTGAAAGACACCATTTCTTTGCAGAGATACTTGGTCACTGCATCAGTGCATTTGTTCCACCTCACACTGTCCCTCTTATATTTTGTGCATCGCTTAAATGCATCACTAATTGATGGCTGCACCTGTTTGTCTGCGGTCGATTTTTTACTGCATTGCCCATTTTGGCAGCCTCATTCTTGTGGCGTGCTTGAAGGTGCGTGTATAAATTAGTTGTGTTTCCTCCAGATGCTGCCACCTTTGTCAGGCAAAGTTTGCAGATTGCCTCATTAACGTTTTCAGGTTCCCTTTTTGCATTTGGTTTGAACCCAAAATATTGCCAAACGGGCGCTTTTGCATTGCGTTTTGACACTAAATCGTCCGCCATTCTCTTTCTGTAAATTCGACTCCTCTCGTTCTCCTCACGTGATAAATGAAATATGACGCATTGTAGCTAGGTTCAGTTTTTAATTATAGTGCATGCTCTCGTCTTAAGTAAATTATTTAGAATTATATTTTCCATTTAATTCAAATAAATATTTAATAAAAAATGAATACTTAAAAAAAAACAAAAAACAAATGTGGGGACGGTATCACGGTGGAAAAGTGATGTCACCGGTGTTGCGTCTTAAAACCGGTAACACCGTCAACACCGTCTATCTTGTGCTGTGTTTGTTTACACCCAGAGCTCAGGCCTTACTTCAGTTTGGCGTCAGAGAACGATCCGACGGATCAGGAGGAAATCGACGACGACACGGTCCCTAAAGAGGGCCCCAAAAGCAGAATGGCTCCCATCGTCCACCACGACGACACGGTGGTGACATCCGGAGTGAGCACGCTCAGTTCCACCACCTCCCACGAGTCCCCCGGCGCGCAGCGCTCTGTTGGCATGGAGCTCGGACGCATGAAGACCAATAGGTCGAACTGTGTTACAGTGTGATTTACTCTTTGACACTGCGTCTTGACGTTACAATCTGTTGTTTGTGGGGAAGCGGATGAACATAAGTGACCTGGTGGACGATGATAATGACGGATTAGTGGTCAGTTTCTAATTTAGGGGCTGGATATTTAAGGGTGATATTGTGTGTGTTTCTCTCTCTGCAAACATCTTCTGCGCCGGTGTTCCAAATGGCTCTTTGAGTGTTAAAGGTTGCCGACCCCTGCACTAGGCACGTTCGTGTTCTTTGATGGTCTGATGATGTGTGAAGACCATACTGCGCTGATCAGCTGGCCGAGGTCTTTAACACATCAGTTTCCCAACTCGCTCAGTTTCACACTCATTTGGCACTGAGACCTCAGGTCCGTCCGAATCGTTTCCAGCACCATCAGTCTGAGCACAGGAGCACCTCAGGGCTGCGTTCTCAGTCCACTTCTGTTCACACTCCTGACCCATGACTGCACCACCCTGCACAGATCAAACCACATCATGAAATTTGCCGACGACACGACTGTGGTGGGGCTCATCAGCAACAATGATGAGTCGGCGTACAGGGACGAGGTTCAGCAGCTGGCTGCCTGGTTCAGTGAGAACAATCTGTTGCTGAATGTGGACAAAACAAAGGAAATGATCGTCGACTTCAGGAGAACTCGCTCCACCCACACTCCACTCAGCAGCGTCTCCACTTCCTGAGACGGGTGAAGCAAGTCAACCTCCCTCCTCCCACCCTCACCGTGTTCTACAGGGGCACCATAGAGAGCGTCCTGACCAGCTACATCTCCGTCTGGTTTGGTAACAGCACTGTTGCCAATATCAGGCGGCTACAACGGACTGCCAAAGCAGATGGCAACATCATGTCTCTCCCGTCGCTGCAGGACATCTTTCGTGCTCGACCCCTCACATCCTTCACATGGACTCTTTACACTCCTCCCATCCGGCAGATGCTACCCCAGCATCAGGACTCGTTCCACCAGAATGCGTGATAGCTGGCATTCTGCCTTAAAAGTTGTTCGGGAGAAAAAACGGTAAGACCTACAGCTTAGAAATTTGGCACGTAGGTCCGGTATAGCACCAACTGCTCAGATGCAAAAAAATTGTAACAAAATAAGCTATTTTGCAATTTTTCAAAAAAAAAAAAATGTTCAATCGTAGCTCCGATTCTCAAAAGTCTTATATCATCTTTTTCTTTAGTTTAAGACGATTTTTTTAGACTGTCGCGTCTATTTCTGCCGTGTCTTATTTTTGTCTAATTAGCATAAAATGAAATCCCATTTTTTTCGAACTCGTCCCTGGATTTTTGTCTAATCGGCATGCAAATGGTAGCATTTGAAACCCAAGACACTCTTATTTAATATCTATTCAAAAAATGTTTGTTAGGTCTTCATTTTTATCTGATATGGAAATAAATGGGCTCTGCTTGGCGTAGCAGTACAAACTCATACACCGAGTGTCATAGAAATTCGGCTCTGGGCGGCCATCAGCTTTGAAATGTATATATATATTTTTGTAATGATGTATTCTTTTAAATAATCATACACATTAATTGGAATTATTGGAGTATTTGCCATTTTCTGTCGGATGTTGCCTTTTATTGCCTGTAGCCAGTAACTTGTTAACACTAAAAAAAACCGTCTGTTGTAATAGACCTTTAGTGGTGTAAGCGGTAACTTAAATAGGCAGTGGGGGTTTTTTGACGCAAACGACCTGTGTTCGAGTCCGCCTCTCGCCGAAATCTTTTGCTTTTTCACATCTCATTTTACATCGCAAAGGCATTTGTTTTCAATAAAAATATTAAAAAAAAATTAAGGAAATACTATAAAAGTTTGAATGAAATATCCAGTAGGCTTAGGTGTATCTGAGCAGCAGATACGCTTAGTGTGCTTTTTAAACTTTTAAACTCTGTTTGTGTGTGAAAACAGCATACATGAACTTGATAAGCAATTTGACAACATTGTAGTAAATATCCTGGATTTTTATCCAATCTGTGTGTAACTGGTATTATTTCAATTCCAAGACTTTCTTCTTTAATTATTATCAAGTATATTTTTTATTTAGGTCTTCATTAGGCTGTAATTTTTTTAATAAATTTGCTTGGCTTCGTAAAGTAATGCAATGCATATACTGAATATCATACAAATCTATCTCTGAGTGAGCTATCGCTAATTTTCATAATATGAAATCGTATTATTTAAATCTCAACATGTTCTTCTTTAATAGTCATTTTTCATTTACCTATTCATATGGCTATATTATGCAAATCAATACGTTGAAAGAAATTATATAACATACAACATATATAAGTTGAACAAATTTGAAACTTTATTATAATTTAGTTTTTAGACATTCTCTTGTAGTAATTATTAAACACATTTTCAGATATTTATTTATATGGCTACAAAGCTTTACTTCAAAGTCGATATCTCACTTATTGATGCCACAACATATATGTACTTCAATTCGTAAAAAACTGATATATTCTTCTTTATTCTTCTTCTTTATTCTATGTTTGACAATATTTATCACAATAGACACGTCTACTAAATCCTCCTCAGATGTGGAATTATGAAGTGATGGCTTAGTTAAGTCCTCAAGTTTATCATCCATGTTAAAAAAAATAAACAAAATGAAAAGAACCATGCAATTTTAGTTTAAAATACGAATATAAACACAATGCTGTTAGAAATGACACTATTTCATGAAACCAGCAAAGAAACCCTTAAAATTGTTAAAATAGACTAATAAGATACCAAAATAGATTTTAAAAAACAAAATTTTATTAGGTACAATCTACAACAGTCCAAAT
>JAVGVS010001681.1:0-16616 GCA_032718565.1 Distichodus sexfasciatus
ATATATTCAATCTCGCCTGATTAACCGGTTCTTATGGCTCGCTCACTAAAAAGAGTCGGCTTTTTCAGCTCCCAAGTCGCTGCTCATATTCTTTGTTGCTTAAATTAATTTATTACCAAAAATAATGTAACATTAAGCATAAAATGAATAATGTACAAAACATTTTATATCAAATATTTATTATATATATGGCTTATTATACTCAATATGAAACAGAGTGCTGCAAAATAATATTTTAAATACAAAAACAAATACCCATTTGACAAAAAGATCGTTTTTTCTCTCAGTGCTTCAATAGGTAGATCTTGTCTTTCACCAGGGCTGAGGTCAGGGATCTTGGGCTTGAAAAGGTTGGTGACCACTGACATAGATTATTCTTATGAGTTGCTCCATCATTTCGTCCACGAGCTGGCGCTGGAACTAAAACGTGAAACCACTTGGACGTACAGGAATGAAAACATTACTTAATGCGGCAACTCTTGGGAAATCCCCCTCCCTGCTGTAAATAGTGTGCTTAAAATCAAGTTTTGATGTGCACTTGCTGTTTGTTGCTCCACTCGGTTAGTAGTTCCAGCACCAACGTTCGCAATGCGGGATGCGGCGAAGATTGAGTTTATAACCCTGCTTTGTGTCCTGACCGGATCTTCATCTTACAGTAAGGCACTTTTAATCACCATTTCATAGATGCAGTAACAGAGTAAGTAATTCGACCTTTACTTCAAATTGATATTACCGAAACCACAATGTACACTTAGGGAGAGAAGTCGAAGCTCAATCTAAACATATATTATGTCCTAGTAGTAGGACACTCGCCTTTGGACCAAAAGATTGTAGGTTCATATCCGACCTCTGGCATTACCAACACTGGGTCCCTGAGCATTAATGCCATCCCTGAAATCCATGATATTAGGAAATGTAAGTCGCTTTGGATGAGAGCATCTGCTAAATGCTGTAAATGTAAATGAATAAAAAGCTTTTCTTAGCTTCATGACTTCTATTTTACTTGTTACTTTTTAAGTTACAGACATTGTTGCAGGTGAATGTTCGTGTTTTATTTGTTTATTAAATTTGTCTTTTGTTTTAAAATCCCATTTTTGCTTTGGTTCAGTGGGTGCGTTCGACATGGGCTTGGGTGTGTCTGCAACAGACGTGACGTAGCCCCAAGAGATGTAGAAAAATATGCTTCACATTATATTTATAACCTGATCCTGTAGTCTCCTTTGGTTTTGGTCTTTATCTGTTAAAAATTAGTATATGGGCATTACCCTCAGTGTCAGAGTGGTTTGGCAAACTGCAGACACCACATCCCAACCAGCAAAAACTCCGCCCGCAGTGAAATCTGATTGCCTTATTTTGCTAAGTCATGCACATACGCACGTTCTCTCTCTCGGTCTCTCTCTCGATCGATCGATGCCCATGCCACTGTCTTGCGTGCAGGCTTTTGTTTGCTTGCTCTAGTTTCTGGGATATTTTATTCAATTTGCGGGCATCAGGGAGCCGCTATCAATATGAAGGAGACTTGGGATGTCTGAATCGGTTACATATGACTTCACACACACAAATGAAAAGCATTCACATACACTACTGGAAAGCTCTCTCACACACTAGTAAAATGTGTTTACATACACAATCAAAAATGTCATTTTTACTAGTGTGTGTGATAGCATTTCAGAAGTGTGTGTGTGAGGGGTTTTCACTTGTGTGTGTGACGGTATAAATTTTCAGTTGTTTCTGTGAGAGTGTTTCAGTAGTGTATGTAAATGCTTTCACTTGTAAGTGTGTGCAGTTTTCAGTATAGTGTGTGAATGGTTTGGGTTTCACATATGTGTTTGCATCGTCATTCTGAATAAAGTCCCTAACGGCTCCTCATAGTTACACACTGCTTATTCCCTCAATAATATGAGTGATGTTAACAGATGTTCTAAAATATCAAGCTAGACAGATGGCACTCAGGTAAATCAAAGTAATATTGTGATAATATATAGGGTGATGCCAGCTGTACACTTTCAGAGAGAAAACATTTTTGTATTTTTTTGTTCTAATAAGCATACACATAAGAATAGAATATAAAATGGAAGGGACACTGCCAGGGGGTTGTCATGACCCCCCTGGACCTTTTGTTGGTGGCCAGCAGATGCCGCCATGTCCTGGTTTAGTGTTTTGTTTTGTCCTGTGCTGTCTGTCAAAGTCTATGTCCCACCCTCCCTTTGTGTCTGATAGGTTGATTACTTTGTATTAGTTGCTTCACCTGTTCTTGTTTGGTTCAGTCACGCCCCCTGTTTCTGATTGGTTATCCCGTCATTGGTTTTCCCTGATTGCTTTTGGATTGGTCCCCCTTTGTTTCATTGGTCCAGACCCTCGTTTGTGTGTTAGCATTTAAGCTCAGTTTTAAGCGCAGTCAAACTACTGTGAATAGTGGACCTGTGTAAAAAGATAGCTGGCAGAATAAAAGGTCAGAAACATTTGTTTTAAGGATTCACAGTGTTTACTGTCATATGTGCCAAGTACAGTGTACAGAGTAAAATGCAATTCTTACTTGAATGCTTTCTTTACAGACTAGACGATTAGACAAAGCAGTACAGCACTACAGTAACTAACAATAAATATACAGCTAGCAAAAACTAAAGTGTACTATTAAAGTGAGCATTTCTGTTATTTATATTTGTTGTATTGTTCATTCATTATGTTGTATTATTAATTGTATTTGTTTTAACTTTATTTAGCAGGTTAATTGTCTGAAAACCAATTCTCACTGCTTCACATTCTTTTCGGGAATGTGCTGATATCCTTTTTTTCCCTTATTGCATTGTATCGCGTCCCTAAATTTCTTCAGCCGAAAATGGCAGAGTTGTGTCCCAGCCTGTGCAGCCAGTCGAGAACCGCCGCAGGATCTGTTTTAAGGCGTCTTGTTCTCGCGTGGTTTATGTACGATGTGACACGATGACACCTGATAAGGTTTTGCGGCGCCGACTAAAGACGGACAGAAAAGTCTAACCATCATGCATTGCATCAATACCAGAATGCATTGCTTTACGTCAGCGCCGTAAGCGGCTGCATGAAGTCGAACACACCTAATATGTTGCGGTCTCCCGTCCAGAAGGGTGATGCTCTCATTTTATAGCTGCTTTATACGGCCGAAGCTGACAGGACAGTGCAAAGCACTCATTGGCTACCTGTGGTGTACAGACCAATCACCTTCGTGTAAATGTAGCGGGTTTTACTTTAAGGTGGAGATTGTTTTGGACCAGTCTTTGTGAATCAACAGCAGAACTAACCGAGCAAAATAAAATCGCTTGAATTGTCTGCTAACTGCTGTAAATGTAATGTACATGAATCGAAGGCAACTAAACATATTTTAAGCTCTCATCTGAAAGGTTTCCTAAGTTATAAAAATCTAATGGGGAGCCCACACCTGAACTCAGGTGGCCCTAACCACTCACACCTTGATCGACACCTTTCCTTAAAGTGAGTGATTATTTGTTATTGTCACACTGCAGCACAGTACACAATGCACCAAAACAAAATGTGACTGCATTTGGCCTATCCATGAAGGAGCAGCTGGCATGGGCAGCACCCAGGTAGCGGTGCTTGGGGATGGTACATTGTTCATGAACACTTCAATGATACCTTTACCAGTCCTGGGATTTAGACAGGCGACCTTCTGAATCACCCAGATCCATTAAATAACTCAGAAGTCACGAATCCATTAACTCGAATCCATTGAGTCCTACCTACACCATGACTAAAATACAAACCCCATCATGTACACACCTGTTATAATCATTTCAAACTCATCACAAGATCAATACAGCCATAGTAGCGAATATACATAGCTGCTAAACATGCCATAACTTGCACTTTGCTTGCACCGTCACACTCAAATGAGGGATCATAAGAACTTCCTACAGAGTTGAATCCTCTTTGTAGACTATGGGTCTTGTGTCAGTCGAATCAGTAGCGCGGCGTAAAGCACACACATTCATGAGTAAATCCACTGGTTTCCTTCCTCTACACCCGGAAACATACAGGTGTAATCATTCAGTACCAGATACTGTTAATTACTTGGTGAGTTGAAAGCAATTTTACAATGCGTTATTATATAGACATTAACTCAGTGACATTGACTTTCACTCCCAACACGTTTCTCCTCCATAGATAATGATGAGACAACCATCACTGGCATCTATGGGCAGTCTGTGGTTCTGCCCTGCACCTTTTCAGTGGGTAACTCCTGGGACCTGGACACTGTCTTGATTGTCTGGAAACACAATCAGGAGGAGATCCACTACTTCTACAATGGCCAAGGCCATCTTCCTGAAGACACCAAGAACACCAGTCTGTACCGTGAGGAAATAAAGAACGGCAACGCCTCCCTCCGTCTGGACCATGCCTCAAAGAGTGATGAAGGACAGTACACCTGCTTTGTCAGAACTCAGGCTGGCCTTCAAGAAAAAGGGATTAAGCTGATTTTAACAGGTAAGAATGTACTTTTAAAAGTAAAGTCTCTGCATCAGAGTAGAGTGGCATGTGTTCCTTTGTGTATGGTTCCAAGAAGACAAACAACCGTTCTCCATTTTAATTTCAGTTCTGACAAAAAATGAGCATTTATCCACTTTATCCAGACAAAAAAGAAAATCACAGTCAAAGAAAAACTGCAACTATGCTCATACTACATCCATCAGAAAAGACTCTAGAAAGCCATATTACATAGGATGATTACATATTGATCTTAAAGTGGCAGGCATTTTTAACAGCCAGGCCAAGTGTGTTAAATACATACATACAACAACTCCTGTGGTTCTAATAGCTGTCTGTAGAAGATTCAAGATTCAAGATTTCAGATTCTTTATTTGTCACATGCAAATTATACAGGTACAACATGCAGTGAAATGTATCCTGATCCGCTTTTTTGACTGTGCAATTTAGGCAAAGAATTTAAAAAATATATAATAGAAAAATAAAAATCAACGAGATACAATACAAACTTAAACTTAAAAAGGAGTAAAATAAAGATAAACTATTTTTATATTACAATATGTTTTACCTAAGTACAAAAAATCTGCAAAGAGAGCAAAATAGTTTTAAAGTGTCGAGTGCAACTACACAGCAGGGAACAGTGAAGTGCTACACAATAGCATTTTAGCAGACAGACAAGGAGCATGTAATCTGGACAGTGAAATATGGCAGAAGTATAATGATCATAACAATATGCGATTAAGAGGCAGTGTAGAATGACAAATTAGACATTTAGAAAAAAGATATGTCCTTGTTTAAAAGACAGATGGCCTGAGGACAGAAGCTCCTCCTGAGTCTCTCTGTTTTGGCCATGATGGTGCAGAACCTTCTTCCTGATTTCAGAAGATGAAAAAGTCCATTTCCGGGGTGAGCTGAGTCTTTAACAATCCTAGTTTCCCTGGTCCTACATCTCTTGATGTAAATGTCCTGCAGGGAAGGGAGAGCTGACGTGCAGTGGCGCTCTGCTGCCCGGATCACTCTCTGGAGGGCTTTCTGGTCCTGAACACAGCTGTTCCCGTACCAGGACAAGATGTGCTGTGTGACGATGCTCTCCACAGCGCCAGAATAGAAAGCTTTCAGAATGGCAGGGGAAACCCCAAAGTTCTTCAGCTGTCTAAGGTGGTACAGACACTGCTTTGCCTTCTTGACTTGAACATTAATATGATCGGCCCATGTCAGGTCCTCGGTGATGTAGACGCCAAGGTATTTGAAAGAACACACTGAAGCACCGTTGATAGTGAGGGGTCTGTAGTCACGGTGTCTCCTGCTGAAGTCCACCACCAGATCCTTCGTCTTGCTGACGTTCAGCTGGAGGCAGTTTTCCTGACACCAGAGTGCCGGGTTCTCCACTTCCTCCATGTAGGCCACCTCATCGATGTTGGAGATTAACCCCAGCACCACTACGTCGTCTGCACACTTGACAAAGTTGTTGGAATTGTGAGTGGCAACACAGTCTGAAGTGTAGAGTGAATACAACAGCGGAGAAAGCACACACCCTTGAGGAGCTCCTGTGTTGGTGGTGATGCTGCTGGAGACACACCTGGAAGTCCAGCACCCACGTGCACAAGCGGGTGTTGAGTCCTAGGTCTCTCAGCTTGGTAAACAGTCTATAGGGCACTATTGTGTTGAATGCTGAACTGTAGTCGATAAACAGCATTCTCACATACAGTAGTTACCCTGTTTCTTGTCCACGTCACTGAGGGTGGTGTGAAGGACGTGGGAGATGGCCTCCTCTGTAGATCTGTTAGAGCGGTAGGCAAACTGGAGTGGGTCTATGGTGCTTGGGATGGAGGAGGAGATGATGTGCTTGATCAGTCTTTAAAACACCTTCATAACTACAGATGTCAGTGCAACAGGGCGGTAGTCATTCAGGCATGAAGGTTTGTTATTCTTGGGTATGGGGACGATGGTGGATTTTTTGAAGCAGGTGGGGACCACGAACTTTGCCAGAGACTCGTTGAAGATGGAGGTGAACACACCTGACAGTTGGTCAGCGCAGCAGCGCAGCAGGCGTCCGAAGATACCGTCTATGTTGCTAATTAGCTAATCAGTAGCATCAGCTGTGCTGTGGGTCAGGAAAGTCGAATCTGTGCAGAGTGGTGGTCTGTGAGGGTGTTCGTCCCCAGAAGGACGCAGATAGAACAGTAGACAGTAGGTATGTTTTTGAAATGGCGCGTTTTTGAAATGGCGCGGCCACGTCCAGACGCCTTCCCGACCGCTCCGTACAGACTGTGCTCGTTTTATGTTATTTATTTGTTTTTTTCTACTTCTTATGCACAAAAGTCACCGGGGTTAGTTACCTATGACAGTAAAACACTACTGGAAATAGGAAATCAGATTTCGCTCTTATTTTCGACTGATTTTAAGCCTGACCCATTGTGGCCGTCTGAGATACTATGAGGCCTGGACGAGAACAATGGACGCGACGCTGACCCGAGGCGCAGAACAAAGAAGCGCCGGGGAAAACGTGGCGCGTCCGCAACAGAGTGAGAGAACGAGCTCATCGCACACCACTACCGAGTATCCTGCTGGCTAATGTTCAGTCACTGGACAACAAGTTGGACGATCTACGGGCCAGAGTTACTTTCCAACGCGACATGAGGGATTGTAACATGCTGTGCTTTACTGAAACATGGCTGACCCCCACCGTGCCGGACCGAGCTGTTACGCCGTCGGACTCATTCTCTGTGTTCCGCATGGACAGAACGGCAGAATCCAACAAGGCTAAAGGTGGAGGAGTGTGTTTCATGATCAACAACAAGTGGTGCGACGCACGGAGTGTTTCTACTCTCTCCAGCCGCTGTTCGCCTCATCTGGAGTACCTGAGCATTAAGTGTCGCCCCTTCTACCTGCCTCGCGAGTTCACCTCGGTCATCGCCATGGCGGTCTACATCCCACCCCACGCGGACACAGGTACAGCTTTATCCGAACTGCACGATGTATTGTGTGCGCTCCAAAACAAACACCCGGACGCAGCGCTCATTGTAGCAGGGGACTTTAATAAGGCAAGTCTCAGACGAAGTCATGCCGAACTTTTATCAACACGTTACATGCCCGACAAGAGGAAACAACACACTGGACCACTGTTACACGCCGTACAAGCATGCGTACAAAGTTTCTTCCCAGCCGGCTTTCGGGAAATCTGACCATTCCGCCATTTTCCTCATACCGGAATATCAACAAAGCTTTCGTCGTGAGGCTCCGGTCGTGAGGGAGGTGCAACGCTGGTCTGCCCAATCAGAGGCTACGCTGCAGGACGCGCTCGATGACGTAGACTGGGACATGTTCCGAGCCTGCGCAGACGACATCAACGAGTTTGCGGATGTAGCAGTTAGCTTCGTTAGTAAGCTTGCGAGCGAAGTCATCCCCACGGTGAGAGTTAAAACCTTTCCTAACCAGAAGCCGTGGGTGGACAGATCGATTCGCGCTGCTGTGAACGCCCGGACTGCTGCTTACAACGCCGCTCTCACTACCGGCGATTTGAGCGCTTATAAAGCGGCCTCCTACGAACTTCGCCGCCAGATTCGAGTTTGCAAGCGCAACTTCAAACAGCGAATCGAATCGAAATTTCATCAGGGTGACGCACGAAGCTTGTGGCATGGACTGCGCACTATTACGGTCTATAAAGCCAAAGACACCGCAACGATCAGCGCCGACTCCGCATTTGCCAACGAGCTGAATGCATTCTACGCCCGCTTCGAGGTTAGCCAGGCGGCTACTGCTACCAGCTGGCCAGCGACTGAGGACGGTGACGTCATCAGCATCGCAGAGCATGACGTCCACGCGGCGCTGAGGAGGGTGAACACTAGAAAGGCGGCGGGTCCAGACGGCATCTCCGGGCGCCTGCTGCGCTGCTGCGCTGACCAACTGTCAGGTGTGTTCACCTCCATCTTCAACGAGTCTCTGGCGAAGTCCGTGGTCCCCACCTGCTTCAAGAAATCCACCATCGTCCCCGTGCCCAAGAACAACAAACCTTCATGCCTGAATGACTACCGCCCTGTTGCACTGACATCGGTAGTTATGAAGGTGTTTGAAAGACTGATCAAGCACATCATCTCCTCCTCCATCCCAAGCACAATGGACCCACTCCAGTTTGCCTACCGCTCTAACCGATCTACAGAGGATGCCATCTCCCACGTCCTGCACACCTCCCTCAGCCACGTGGACAAGAAACAGGGTAACTATGTGAGATTGCTGTTTATCAACTTCAGCTCAGCATTCAACACAATAGTGCCCTATAGACTGTTTACCAAGCTGAGAGACTTAGGACTTAACACCCGCTTGTGCACGTGGGTGCTGGACTTCCTCACAGGCAGATCTCAGGTGGTGCGGGCAGGCAGGTCTGTCTCCAACAGCATCACCACCAACACAGGAGCTCCTCAGGGGTGTGTACTTTCTCCGCTGTTGTACTCACTATACACTTCGGACTGTGTGGCCGCTCATGACTCCAACAACATTGTTAAGGTGGCGGACAGCACAGTGGTGTTGGGGTTAATCTCCCATAACGATGACACGGCCTACGTGGACGAGGTGGAGAACCTGGCACTCTGGTGCCAGGAAAACGGCCTCCAGCTGAACGTCAGCAAGACGAAGGAGCTGGTGGTGGACTTCAGCCGGGGACAGCGCAACTACAGACCCCTCTCCATCAACGGTGCTCCGGTGGAGAAGGTGTCCTCGTTCAAGTACCTTGGCGTTCACATCTCTGAGGACCTGACATGGGCTGGACATATGAATGTTCAGGTTAAGAAGGCAAAGCAGCTTCTGTAGCACCTTCGGAAGCTGAGAAAGTTTCGGGTTTCCCCTGCTGTTCTGAAAGCTTTCTACTCGGGTGCTGTGGAGAGCATCATTACACAGAACATTTTGTCCTGGTATGGGAACAGCTGTGTTCAGGACCAGAAAGCCCTCCAGAGAGTGATCCGAGCAGCGGAGCGCTGCTGCACGTCAGCTCTCCCTTCCCTGCAGGACATTTACTCCAACAGATGTAGGACCAGGGCAATTAGGATTATAAAAGACTCCTCTCACCCAGAAAACAAACTCTTTCAACTCCTGCGCTCAGGCAGAAGGTTCCGCACCATCATGGCCAAAACAGAGAGACTCAGGAGGAGTTTCTATCCTCAGGCCATCCGTCTTCTGAACAAGGACATGCCTTTTTAAGTTCCGCTATTACATCTGCTATTACATACCTCATATCAGTACGATAACTTACACTGTAAAAGTCCATGTTCTTACATGCTATTACATACCTCATATCAGTACGATAACTTATGCTGTAAATGTCCATGTTATACATGCTGCTATTATATACCTCCTATTTGCTATGATAACTTATACTGTCTGACTGCTATATAAACCTCAACTGTGATAATCACTTATACTGGTTGCCACATTTCATTGTCCATATCACATGCTCTACTCTGTCTGCTATGTACAATGCAGCATTTGCACTTGGCACTTTAAAGGAATCACTTAATTGCACCTGCTCTGTCTTAGCACATTTTGCAATCTCAGGTTCAAACTTGCACAGGTAACTTTATATTGCACATGTAACTTATGTTCCTTATTGTATATTGTATATTATAGTTTATTTTTTTTCGTCCTGTTACCCCAACCTCCTTATTTAAGTCAGTCTCATGTTTGTAAGTTTGTATTGTATTGTGTCTATTGTTTTCCCTTGTCTATTGCACAGTAAAAGAGCGGATCAGGATACATTTCACTGCTTGTTGTACCTGTATAACTTGCACGTGACTAATAAAGAATCTTGAATCTTGAATCTTGTATGCATGGTATATGTGTCAATTCCCTTTGTCCTGTGTCCTGTCAGTTTATTGCTGCTCAGTTAAACATTAGCATATGGACTAACTTTTTAAGATCTTGCATTTCTGCTTTTTTCCAGACATCATTAGAGAGGACCCAAAAGGAGTCTTACAAGTGGTGGTACTGGTGGTGGTGGTGGTGGTGGTGGTGTGTGTGCTTGTGTTTGTATTAGTTGTAATTTTTCGTGGAAATTCCTCATCGGGGAGCCCAACATCCCAGGAATCACCAAATGTGAGAATACAGCAAAATGAAACCTGTCAACAACTTCTAGTAGATGCCAATGCAGTATCATCAGCAACCACTTCGAATAATGGTCTATACACTATCATCAGTTAGGATGCTGAAGAAATCTAATTGAATTGTGGTGTAGTTTGTCTGATCAGTGACTTGACCTGTACAAGATATACAGTTATAATACCGGATAACAGTATGTAAGTGTGTGTCATTAGAAGTAGAAATTAAAGGCTGCCATGGTGTGTGTATTTGTATATGCCATGGCACACATCAAGACCACACTTAATGACAGATAATTTAGGGAAGCAATCAGACGTGAAACGAAGAGCATATAAAGAAGTATAAAATAAATGAAACTATAACTTATTCTTTCAGCTTGTCCCTTTAGGGGTTACCACTGCAGACCAACTGCCTGGTTGTCCGCTTTTGAAACTGCCGAAAGTTCTACTCCAGAACGCCTTTCTGACGCAAAAAATATGTATCGATTTTACCATAAATTATTGAGCTCCTCACATAGTTTTAGACATTACAAAGATACTGTTATTTAATAGATGTATAGAATTTTCATATTGAAATGCTGCAGATCTTATGCATGTTCAATGCAAAAACACTAACTGTAGTTTAGTTTTGTTTATATTCTCCACTTGCACATACCATTAAATAATGCATGTAATGAAATGGCACATTTGCTTTATCTACCTGGAGTTTGGAGTTTATATTTTCAAGTCTATTTATATATGCTTCGGTGTGCCTTATTTATTCTCTATATACAGGTGTATTTAGCTGAGATGCCAGTTGACCATGACTTCTACTTTGAGTTTGAGTTTCTCTACCACCTCCACCTGGTGGCACTTTATACAAAGAACCAGAAACTTAAACAAGACAATCTTGGGGCATGATGGGGAAACAGCAACTCAATTTAAATTTCCAGAAAAATGTATGACTTTTCAAACCCTAGCTATGTAAAAGACTCTTCTGCTTTGCTTTGCTTTTTCTCACTCTCTCTCTTTAAGGAAAAGCCTTGAAATGTTTGAATCATATTTTGTCTTTTGTGCTTTGAGTGTCATTTTAATATAAAGAAGAAGATATTTAGAAATTATTAACCATGACGGGGTCATGGCATGTAACATGAGAGCCGAGATGTGTAAATGGTTAAAAAGGGAAAAATGTGTGTGATATGTGTTTACAAACTGTATTAACATATGAGATGTTTAGGGAACAAGTCTAAGTATCTGACCATAGGCCGATGTAAAAAAAAAAAAAGGTTAAAGCAAAGTGGAAAATGTAATAATTTCGTTATTTACGTATTTTCACTTTGCAAATATTTAAACATATTCCTCACTTTGTTACATTTTGTGAATAAAATACCAAATATGACGCCCTTCACTGGCTGTGAAATACTGTCAATATGAAGTTGATGTGTCAAGCAGAAAATGTTGGACACTTTATCTTTTAGAAGTTCTTTGTAGGTCTCACTGTATAAACTTGGGGTTAGGGGTCTTGCTCAAGGACTCAGTGTTGGTAGAGCTGGAGGTAATTTCGACTGATTCAGAGTGCAGTTGCAAGAACAAAACCACCCGTCTACACTGGCTCCCTGCATTCACTCAACGGAGGCACTGACAGAAAGGAACCAGAAGGAATACTGCAGTTCATCTGTCAATTCTTATTCTAGTGGTTTTGCTGTTGGTTGGGATTGTATTGGCTTTGGTCATTTTTCTTGGACGTTAGCGGCAAAGGAGTCTCTCATCAAAGAAGTCAAAACTAAGGGAACATCAGAATTCACTAATTGTGTAGACACAGGAGATTGAGCCCTACAAAGAACTTCTAAAAGATACAGTGGAGTGTGTTACAGAAAAAGCTATAACCTGATGCGGTATGATCAGAGAGGACTGTGAAGAAATCATTAACGGAACAACAGCACATTCAAACTGAAGTGTGAAGTGTTTACAAGCTGAGAAAAGTCATCTGAGCATGAGAGCCATGTCTGAACACAAGAGTCAGGCTCCACCGAGACGCTATGTTGTACTTTGGGCTTCCACCTTCAGGATTAAAATATAAAAACCTGTTCAGTGCTGAACTTACTGGAGGAGAAAAGGGACAGAATAAAGAGAGTTTATTGATGTAGCTCCATATTTAACCCTTTAAACATGACTTGTGACTGCAGCAGTCTTTAGAATCTTAATGTCTATATGTCTATTCAAGAACAAAGAACTGTACACAATGTGCATTTAATAGACAATGATTTAGATTGACTTACATGAGAATGAAGAACCACAAGTGCTGTAATTAGTGCATAGAGTATATGATAATCAGGTTTCTGTTATATTTCTACTTTAATGCTGGTTTACTGTTCAAAAGCTATTTTTCCAAAGTGGTTTGTCAAAACTTTAACATGGACTTCATAGACCACATTAATGCATTAACATGTTTACTGGTGTCAGTACATGGACTGTAGAGATTAAGAACTGTATGAAAAGGAGATCGTTCATTTTTACGTCATGAGATGTGATGAAAGAAATGTGTTTTCACTTCTGTTTAGAGAGAGTAATAATGCACTTTACCAGAACAGAACAGAATTAGTAATCTACTCAATGTGTTTTATATGATTAATCACATGTGCTGTTCAAGATCTACAGTCATCATATAAGTACAATAAGATTAGTGTCGTGCCATTCATATATTTCTGAAAAATTCTTGTGTTTTGTGATTACAGTGTATCGTTTTTTATTCTTTTTGCTTTTACTATTAATCTGCTCGTTCTGTAAAGCACTTTGAGCTGCACTCAGGAGAAAGGTGCTGTATGAAGAAGTAAAAAATAAATTCATTAAATTTATTTAATGAATATTAAATAAAAGAATCAGAGAACGTTTCTGTTTTGTCTTGGTTGTATTTTGTTGAGAATGTTGTTGTTGTTGTCCTGAAGGTGGCGCTGTCTACACTGCACAAATTATAGACTGGTTTCTCTGTTGAAGAATGCCAAGAACTGAAGAATGAGTAACTTGAGGCAGTCTCAGGTCATGATGGAGAAACATGTATGTTGTTTCAGACTAGCTATGTAACTGGCTCTTCTGCTTTGCTCAACTCAACTGTGACTTTCTCTCTCTTTAAGAAAAGGCCTCCACATGTTTGAATCATTCTTTTAGGCAGAGAATAATGTCTTCTTCATTCAGTGATTTGGGATTTTTGTCTTTTGTGGTTTGAGTGTCATTTCGATATAAATAAATAACTTCAGACGTGTAGAACCTGTAAACCATGACAGGGCAAGGTGCATGAAACGTGAGAGCAGAGGTGTGTAAATGGATAAAGAGGAACATAAGGCTGTGTGTGTATCTGGCCATGGGCAAATTAGTAAAGTTAATGAAAGTGATTTTGAAAGTGTTTTTAGTTATATTTTCTTTAACCCTTTTCACTTCACAAGTAACTGAACATATTCCCCTCAACCCTTTAACAACCCATGTACAGATTTAAAAACAACACAAAGCTAAACCTTGTATTTGAGCAGCCAGTGCAGAGAAGCCATTACTTTCTTAATGTCACTGAATAGTATGACTGCTGCATTTTGTACTGATTGTACATCACCCAAAAGTCCTCTTTTTTCGGTAGGCATTCCAGCTTACTGTTGCACAGTGTTGGGCACATTACTATAAAAGTAACTAGTTACCAGGGAAAGTAACTTATGCATTACATTTTTTAAAAAATGTTGAAATATGTTAAAAATGTGGCTCCCCCTCCCCACTTTGATGGAAATTTACCTGTATGTTGAATTGTTTGTAATAACACTGACTATTAAATATGCGTAATTAACGAAATAGACACTTAAAATAAATATAAGTCTAAATATAAATAATACATTTTTAACAGAAAACATTTTACACAAATCTACACTATTCTAATATCGCTGTGGGACAATGTGAGACAAGACACCTATCAGATTTAATATATCATTGTATATTTGGTCATTACTGTATATAATAGTAGAATGATAAAACACAATAGATGTTTTTTTATATTTTACTCTACCTTAGTCAATCATCATCCCTTATGCGGAAAAATGACTTTTTTTTCAGTAACATTGTTATTTCCATCACTGCTGTTGCAGGACAACCCCAAAAACAGCAACATGATTTTTAAAAAATGTAATGCATATCACAACAAAAATGATTACTTTAATATGTGTTGAATGTGTAGTAGCCTAATGGGCAGTTGCAAAATGCAGGTATAGCCACCTACATTATCACCTTTTATTCTCCTTAAGTAAACATAGGTAAAGTTAAGCAATTAACAATGACATCGACTTACAATTTCACTACGCGCCTCTCCATACCTTGTAATCACCATTTCTTACATTCGGCAATCTTGGTTGGTAGGGTAATGGTTAGGGAGTTGGCCCCATGATCAGAGGATCGCTGGTTCTAATCCCAGGCCAGTAAAGTTACCACTGTGGTACTCATGAGCAAGAAACCAAGTCTCCAAGTTCTGCCAAACCCCCATGGTGCTGTCAAAAAGCTGCCCACTGCTCCTTCATGGATGGGACACATGCAGAGCTCACCTCTTGTTGTGGGGTGTTGGTGGCCTAGTGGTAGGACACTTGACTCTGGGTCAGGAGGTTGTGGGTTCAACTCCAACCTCAGGCATTACCAACACTGGGTCCCTGAACAAGACCTTTAACCCAACGCTGACATGGTTAATTTCTTATAGGTTAATATTCCTATTGTACTAAAACACCAGTCTAAATTTCAGTTTGAATCTGTACAGGGTAAGGGCTATATTTCACTGAACTTGTGTGTCCTCTTCTGTGACCTATAAATAATCTTGAGAGCTCATTGTTTATCTGCTTTACAGGGACCAGTCAACTTCCAGTGTATTTTGTGTTTGACCACAGTCTTGGCCTGTTGTGCTACTGTTCCAGTTTTACTATTATTAAATATTGGACAGGAGGATAAGATTTAATTAGTACTGTAAAAACCTCACAGGACTGTGTGTGTATGAGTGATTGAAACAGTCCTCAGACATCAAAAATGACCTTGCAACACAGATAAAATTAAACAAACTGACCAAATGTCAACTATAGAACTTGTTTTCAATTGTATCGCACACCAGTTGCTGTGATTTAATATCAATCAATTAAAACGAGCAGTTTTAAAATGAGCACAGATCACACATGAGTTTCTCTGCAACGGCAAACTAAACACACACTCCCATTCAGAGTTACGAGAATAAAGACAACAGGAATTTGTTCATTGTAAACATAGCACAGCACAACACAGCGCACAATTCACCACAACCAAATATGACCTCTGCATTTGACCATTCCGTGAAGGAGCAGTGGGCAGATTTATGGCACAGGAACAGATTAATTTATAAAACTTAGGAACTATGAGACAATATATTACTGCAAGTGATTGATGTGTTGTGCAGACAACAGCATGGCCATTCTTGACAGCAGCATGTGTAGTATGGAAGAGAGCAAATATCGGTTACATTCTGCTCTCATTACAGAAAAATAATCATCTAATGGCACTTATGATTGTTTCTCTACATTTTCTCTGGTTGTCAAGATTCAAGCTTCTTTATTTGTCACATATGTAGTGGAAATCAAAATCAAAAGTAGGTTTAGACTCTAAAAACACATACAGGTTAAAACTCATAATAAACTGAAGAGTTAGAATAAAATAGATCCATATTGTGGTGTGTGTTTGGGAGTGAGAGACAAACAGAGAGCATCACTTCACCAGAATGTAGACCCAAGGTTCAAGTTTATCTTCCAAGTAAGTACACTTTTAAGTAGGTTACGTTAAGTGTCCTGTTTCCACACTACTTATGATACATTGAGCAACATTTTAGCTTATGAAGTACTTATAGAGGTACTACAATTAAAGTCCATGGCTAGTTCATGTCTAAATCTGAATTTGTACTGCAAATAAACTCAAGTATACTAATTGTGAACTTATAAGTAGTTATAATTACTGTAAAAGTAGTACAAATAGCTATGAGGATATAACTACACTTTTAGCCCACATTTGGTTTATGATTTGTTTATGGTATTCATTCAG
>JAVGVS010001682.1:0-16616 GCA_032718565.1 Distichodus sexfasciatus
CCAATAAAACAGACACCGTCCTTACGTCCTAAACACAACAACATAAGACTCTTAGGACTGTAGAGGTTAAAAAAAAGACCTGGTATCGGATCGGTATTGGAACTGAAAAACTTGGATCGGTGCATCCCTAATATAAACGTATGTAAATAAAACACAAGTAGTGTCTTTTGTGCACACCATTCAGCTCCATTTTGAAGGTAGAAAAATGCAAAAACGTACATATTTTTCAGTGTTGCTTTTGTTGTTTAAAGATTGTATTGTCAAAAAAAAAATTTTTAAGATATTATATGTCCTATTCATAATTATATGCCCCATTAATAAGCTTAATGATAACATCTAGTATTAACAGTAGGAGCTCATCAACACTAGACAGCTGTCTGTTTTTAAAATAAAGTTCAGTTGAACAGAGTTGATTACAGTCTATTGGTTCGGCCCTCCACGTCAATCTTAATCTGTCCTGATCAGAAGGTTGCAGGTTCGAATCCAGGGTCGGTAAAGTTACCACCGAGGTACGCATGAGCAAGGTACCGTCCCCAAGCACTGCTCCCCGGGCGCTTGTTAGCTGTGCTTAGCTTTTAGGAAAGATCATGAGGGTCAAGTTCAGACTCTGGTGTTATATACTATAGACAATAGGTCAGTGAACTGACCACCGACAGGCCAGATCTGGTCATGTGACGTGTCAGCTGTACACATGAGCAAGGTACCGTCCCCAAGCACTGCTCCCTGGGCACTTGTTAGGTGCCCACTGCTCCTTCACGGATGGGTTAAATGCAGAGGTCACATTTGGTTGTGGAGCACTGTGTTCTGAGCTGTGGTGCGTTCACAATGACAAATAATCACTCAGTAATAATACGTAATCGCCTTACGTGCCGCAATCTGATTGGCTCCTGAAATATATATATATCTAAAGAAGCCAAGAACTCAGGAGCGTTACAGTCTTTTGTCCGTCACGTAAAGTCTCTTTGTAGTCCCAAGAATTCATCTTTTGCTTGTGAAAGTCTTAAGCTGTAGTAAAGATAACGACATCAACAGAAAAGACTGGATTCAAGACTCTTATTTCCGATACGCGTCGTGAACCTTCGGAGTTCGAGGCTAGTGAGACAGCGTGAGCCGCACCCACACGAAAGCTGCCAAAAGCTGGCCACTGCTTCTTTAACGGAGGGGTCAAACCTAGAGGTCACGGGTGCCCGTATTACCCCTTTTCCACTGCTCTGGTTCCCGTGCCGGTTCCCAATTTTTGGAACCAGTGCCGCACTTTTCCACAGGAAAACAAATCGGTGCCGGTGCCCTAAAACCAGCTCCGAACCGGCCCCTAAACTTTGCCGGTCTTGCAGCGTGAACCCGTGACGTCCCGAGAGGTGGGCGGAGTGATAGGTAGCTTTAGAAGAGAAAATGGCGGAGAGCCAAAGTCCGGTAACGTGGAGCGCGGAAGAAATGAAAGCTCTTTTAGCAAGAGGGACGTCCAGATTCAGCAGAAATTGGAAAGTGCACAAAGAAAGAAGAAGGCATATGAAGAAATAAGGGAAGAACTAAAAGTTGCAGGCTTCGTACGAACCACCGTTGGTTTAGTGGGCGTGACCTGTGACGTATCATCATGCGGCTCCCGCTGAGCTCCCTGGTCAGTGTAAATGCGGGCCGGTTCTCGGCTGGTTCCCAGTTCAGCACTGGCCGAGCACCAGAACCGGCACCTGGCACCTGGCACCAGCACCAGTGTAGTGGAAAAGGGATATGTCAGTATCGAGGCTGAAGGAGTCGATACTGATATATGGTGGTGCGTCACTGATCTTTGAGCATGATTCAGTTCCACTTTGCTAATAGACCCAACGTTAAAAAGGCCTTCTAAGCTTATGGTTTATTGCTGCCAGGCATTCTCCAGATTCTCGCTCCAAAACACCAGCTAAAAGCGCTGTGCCCAGACCGGTTTTCTGCATTACACCATGACTCAACCAAATCCGTGAGCAACGCTATCACCTGAGCTTTTGCCACCACTGATTCCACCACCACCTCCACCACCACCGTCTCCCTTCGAGGGCTGGGTGATGTGACCTCAAATCAATATGACGATTAACTGTACGTTGGACAGTTCATTCATGTATGATTCTTCTGTTTTTGGATTTTTGATTAGAGCTTCTGAATGTCCGTTCCAGTTCGTTTGCAATGAATCGCCCGGCCCTACAAACAGGTTCTTCAGGCCTTTTTTTTTTTTTTTTCAATTCAAGTCTAAGCCTAATTTCCATGGTTTCTTGGCCTAAAATGTGACGTGTTTTTTTTTTCTTTTTCTTTTTTTGGGAAGCGCTGGAAACGAGGCTGCCGGGGATTAAGGGCTCACCGGCTGCCGGAGGTTTTTCAGCAGGCCTTACAATGGCCGCCTGTTCGGGGACCTGCAGATCAAAGCCGCCCACGTCTGCCTTCCTAGCGGTGGTCCGGGCTCGTTCCCCCGCCCCCCCCCCTTTCTCCCGCTTTCAGTTGGAGCTTCTCGTACTCCAAAAGGATCTGTGGAAGGGGTGGGGGTGGTGGGGGGGGGCCGGGTGGTAGGGTGCCGGGTGGCGTTGCGTTGGCGTCTTAGATGAACCAACACAAGCCGGTTTGGCGCGTCGTGATAACTGCCGAGGCAACTTCAGAAGTCGTGCCCTGGGCTGGGCTTGGAGTCTCCTCTCCTGATCGGGGCCAACTAGGGTAAGTGGCCTGGTCTGACACCGACCAAGCTTGTGTTTTGGCGGTCTCGAACTTAGGCTTCTTAGCACCCAAATACTTTGTGCCACATTTTTTGAAGTGATTATTTGTCGTTGTGAACACAGCAGTGCTGATGAGTACCTCGGTGGTGCCGTTACTGATCCGGGACGACCTTCTGCTCACTTTTTTAACGCTATCAACTGCCCAAGTGTTTTTATTTATTATTGAGCTTTGCCTTCCTGAAGGTGCGGTCAGCTTTTGCAACTTTGTGGTCGACTGCAGATTAAGGATCACCAAGTGGCTTCTTGGGACTGCAAATCTTGATGATCTCATTTTTATTATTGACCGTCGCAATCCTGAATTTTGTGTTTTTTTGTGGTTGATGGCTGCATGATGAGATCAGTCGTGAATTGACGCTTAATGGATTGACCCTGACCCTGACCCTGACCCTAGAGTCTGTTAATAGGCTTAATGCTTTTAGCTAAAAGTAGGGATGCGCTGATACAACGCTGACCTCAGATATTGATCTGTAACTGTAGTAGTAACAACGGGCTGGTCTTCGAGTCCTGTCTATTCCAGTAAATCCCCTGTTAGTGCTACTGTGTGAATTACGATCGATCAACTTTGCTTTAGTTTGAGTTTGTTTTCATTTGATGCAGTTTTAAACGGAAAGTTTTCATTCCTAGTTTACAGTCAAATTGTAATTCCTGCTGATTTTGGAGGTTGTGCTAAGTTGCTGATGCCTGGTTATGCCTCATTGTAGGGTTTTTTTCAACTGATATTGTCCCAGGGACCACCATTCAGACTAAGCAGTGGGCCTAGTCTGCGCCCTACCGTGTGCCCGTGTGTGAGTGTTTTTTCTATTATTTTTTGCATATTTGCATTAAATTCATTTTTCAGAAAGAACATATGGAAAGGTTTTGAAAAATAAACCAAATAAAAAGAATTTTTCAGTCATTTCAGTAGTGGATCGCATGTCACCGACCACCTGCATTGCCGCTGCAGACCACCGCTTGAAAACCCCTGCCTTTTTGTAATAATAAATATTACAGAGATTTAAAAAAAAAATTATTTATGTATAAGACTTCTAGGATGTTTCCGTTAATATGACTTGTAATGTTTACTTTAACGTCGGGAATTTGTTCTATTTAAGTTATTGATGCATGATTATTTATTACGGTATGTTTATTAGTAGGGATGCACCGATCCGATACCGATACGTGACTCTGCACGGCAAAACCAGTCGCTCGTTGCAACGGAGGTTTAAGAAAAAAACGAGCGTTTATGTTGCGTGGGGTAAAATTTTGGATTTTTGGTTTTTAGTGTTTTGAAACAGTGGAAGGTCTATACTGTACTGTTGTGAATAAATTTGGCTGAAAAACTTACCCTTTCCATCCTAAAAACGTGACTTTCTTGAGGTGAGGAATTCAATTCCAGCAGAATGTTAAAAGTTTCTGTTTTGACCGCTCTACTTCAATATTTACGGTAAATCCACTGGTTGACTAGCGTGAAGATATTTCTCCGGAATCCATCTTCGTCTCCCGAGTTCAGTTAACCTAACGCAGGTAGGCTATCCGTGTGGCTGTGAATGCAGCGTAGGCTACCGTAAATGCAAACGTAGCCGCGACCGCACCAAGCGTCTGTGAGTGCTACGGCGATAGTCAACTTCAAAGGCAGATTTCTCCGTTTCTCACTTGGCGTGACAGGAGAAACCCGACTCCTTTGAATGTTGATATCTCAGTCATATGTCGTCCCATTCATTCCATATAGGTATCGTTTTGAAGCTTGATTTATGCCCTTTCATGAAAACATAATAACTCAATTTAGAAAATTTGCGACAAGTGACAAATTTGCCGTGGAGGGTCACATATAAGATGCGAGTCCGATACTGAGTCAAAAGGCAGGGCGGGTATCGGTAATGAGAGGCTGGTCTGTGGGATGGATCTACTCTGTGAAATAACTTTATCATCTATTGGTGTGAAATATGATACAGTTTAACAAGTTCATTTGCGTTAATTTCTGTAACGTCTACGTATGCTTTGATAGTTTGATAGTCGGCGCAGTGGTTAGCGTTGCCACCTAATAGCGCGAAGGTTCTGGGTTCGTCCCCCGCCCCCTCCGTCTTACTTTGGCTAACTGACTGAGGATCTGTTTGGGAAATTGTCAACTGCACACAAACCAAATTTCACTTCTTAGTTGTGCATAACGATTGTTGGACGCGATTGACTATGACTTACAAACGTAACATTTACCAGTAACAACAGCTAGCTAGCTCACATCTTGGTGCAAACAGTTGCGTCGTCGTGCTCTCTGCTGCCTTTCCCGTCTGCCCGTGTCGTTTCTTTTTCTGCTGTTTTTGCTAGGGTTACACCGCTCCGATACTAAACAGTGTCTTCAAGACAGCGAGACACGCAACAGTGAATTTGCAGAGCTCCGAAACAGCTCAAACTTGTTCGGTATTCTAGACGCTTTCGAAGTCCGGCGGCCGATCTGATGAACCGAGGCGTCCGTGCCATGCAGTTTGTGCAAATTCGTGTCCAGGAGAACGCGGTACAGTCTTTAACCACGTTGAATAAAAGCCTCGTCCGTCTGCTTTGGAACCCGCCGCTAGACGTTGTGCATATGCAGCAGCCTAAACCCAGTCTGGCATTTTTGTCGGTGCCGGTTAACGCGAGGGAACGTGCACGTCAGTATCTTTTAAATCGGCCATGTACTCCGAAGGATTCCCTTACAGCGGGCTGCTAAGCGCTCAGTTTCTATGGCTACAGGCTGCAACCGAGGACACCTGATGCTAGCGGAGAACATTGCGAGGAGCTCTGTGAGTAAACGTTGCAGATAGAAAATTTGCCTGCGTTGACTACTAGTTGTCGTTGCTGCTTCTTTTTTTTTTTTTTTGGCGAAACGACTGTCGCCGGTTCCACGGTGCTTTTAGAGTAAACGACGGCTTTTAGAAGGTGTGTGTGAAGCTTTACCGCTGTAGAGCTTTTATGATCCTTGTAACATCTTTAGATGGGTCAAGAGACTGGTGTAATGAATCCTTGTTTGTATTTGGAGCATTTGAATGATGCATGACTTGTATTTATCAAACGATATAAAACATCTCTCCTGCGTATAGTCATTTTGTTTTGTCCTGCTGCTGGTCCATCCTCCTGAATAGCGGCAGTGTGTTTTCTCTTCTCGAGCTGGTGTTTAGCGCTGCTGCTTCTGCTGCGGCCACCCAAACTTTACCCATAGGTCTTTATATTAGAAATGTGAACCTTCAGTGCTCTCACAATTCGATTCAGTTACGATTTTCATGTTGATGATTGGATTGGATACGGTATCACGATGCATCAATGCATCAGTTTTTCTACATTACTTCACATTGCACGCAGATTAAACATGGCACGATACCACTTTTTTTTTTTATGCCCGATGCGATGCCGATATTGCGAAGTCGGATGTCTTCCGATACGATACAAATCCGATACGGTCTCCGAGTCTTTTTTAAGCAGAAAACAGAAAATAACGTTTTAAAAATGTCTGAATACATGAGTGAGATTATTCTGTTATGCTCAAGGATATACTTGACTTAAATACTGTTTTCCAACTAAAACAATGTAATAATTACACACCCATACGTACATGGTAAATTATTGATAGGGATGCACCGATCCAAGTTTTTCAGTTCCAATACCGACGCCGATACTTGGGCCTTGGGTATCGGCCGATCCCGAGTACCGATCCGATACCAGGGTCTTTTTTAACCTTTACAGTCCTAAGAGAATTTGAGACGTTTGTCTTTACCTTTGTTATTAGACTTATTATTATTATCATACACGCCTTATGTTGTTGTGTTTAGGACGTAAGGACGGTGTCTGTTTTATTGGATGAAGAGATATTTTATGGCTCAGTACTATGAAGAAAAATAAGGTTGGTGCAGGTGGACACACTTCTTTATCCATTTGGAATCCATCTGGATAATAAATAATGCATCGTTCTATATTTATTTTTTACTCTCAAACACTATAGAATGTAAAAATAGTTTTTCTGAGTAATTCACTCATTTTAGCCTACACCTCATTTTGGACTGATTTTTGACATAATGGCGTTCCACACGAGAGGCGTTTGGCCTAACGGCGTTCCACACAATAACACCTCAAACTCACGTCTCGGAATAAACAATGAAAACACCGAGTAAACGGCTGCGTTGTGAGTAGAACGCTGGTTGTTTTTGCTGTTTATCAGGTAAAATATAAGTTTTTTCCTCGCGTTCGTCGGGTTTTCGACGCCAAGAAAACGTTGCGTGCGGCGTTTATTTGACGCCACCCGAGCGCGCAGCCGGTTGATTGATTTGCTCCAATGAGCAGAAAAACGACAGCGTTCAGTCGGCACTCACCTGGCGCCAGGAATGCCAGAAAAACGCCTGGTTCAGATGTCCGTGTGAACGAGGCCTCATAGATCACCCCAATGCCACCGATACCCGATCCAGCAAATTGAGTCACAATCGGACCGATAACCGATCCACGTGTCGTATCGGTGCCATCTTTAACGCAGACTGTGCATGAATCGCAGATCGGGCAGCCCTAGTTACTACCGGGAACGTCCTCTTTAACTAGAATTTTTTATGCTGCAGTCAGAAAATCCCCAAGCAACGTCATTGCGATATAATCGATTATGGTCTGCCACTGCATCCTCGAAGCATCGATTATGAGATTCATTTCAACATTTGTGATATTGAAGGAATCATATTTGTTAGTTAATTGAACGAGGCCTCGATACATCGAGTGCCACGATATGAACGATAATTTTTCTTTTATGCATGATTTGAAAATTCATTCATTCATTCATTCATTTTCCCCTTCGCTTAATCCCAACTGGGGTCGCGGGGGGACTGGAGCCTCTCCCGGGAACTGACAGGCGCAAGGCGGGGACCAACCCTGGGCAGGCGCCAACACACCGCAGGGCACACACATTCACACCTTACGGGGGCCAATTTAGAGTCACCAGTTAACTATATTGCATGCCTTTGGACTGTGGGAGGAAACCGGAGCACCCGGAGAAAACCCACTGCGAGGCGACAGCGCTAACCACTTAGCCACCGAGCCGCCCATGATTTGAAAATGAAACATTAATACGTTTCCCCAAACAGAGTTCATACTGCTTGTTCTTGTACAAAATATAGCATGTTTATTTTGACGTTTTTTCTCGACAAACCTGCTAAAGTAGTTAAAACAGCTGCACTTAAATACTGTCTGATGATTGGCTTTCATGCATTATTGTTTATGTTTCTATCTTGCGTTAA
Source organism: Distichodus sexfasciatus (assembly GCA_032718565.1). Lineage (NCBI taxonomy): Eukaryota > Metazoa > Chordata > Actinopteri > Characiformes > Distichodontidae > Distichodus > Distichodus sexfasciatus. The sequence goes on from JAVGVS010001682.1 coordinate 7,958, forward strand.
TCAGTATATTTTATTTACGATGATCGCAAAGATGGTCCTGTGCTTTTAAAGCCAAATAATTAAATCTGAAATATGAACAGGAAATATGAAAACATATTGAAACATATTGACGCATATCTTATACCGATATTTGGTCCAAAAAATTGGCGATTTGAATCGTCAGTTGTATCGCCCGGCCCTAATTTGAACCTTTTTAGCTGTCAGAACTGGAATAGATGCGTTTGTCCAGTCCCGCTGAACTTGATTGAAAGTGAAAGTGGGGGTGTTGGTGGCCTAGCGGTAGGACACTCGCCTTGGGACCCAGAGGTTGTGGGTTCCAATCCGTCCTGTGGCGTTACCAACATTGGGTCCCTAAGTTGCTCTCAGGGGAACTGTCCCTGACTTTAGGAAATGTAAGTCGATAAGAGCGTCTGCTCAATGCCGTAAATGTAAAGTGAGTGATCACGCACCACAGCACGGTGCGCTGCAACGAAATGTGACCTCTGCATTTGACCCATGGCATTTGACCCCCGGCATGGGCAGCGCCGGGGAGTAGTGCTTGGGGACGGTACCTCGCTCACGTTTACCTTTACCTGTCCGGGATTTGAACCGGCAGCCTTCTGATCACGGAGCGGAATCTCTAACCATTACCCTACCAGCCGCCGCGAGTGGTTCGTAAGACGCCGCAGACCTCGCCGCAATTTCAGCGTTGATGTCCTTGACTTCGTTGACTGCTGTATTTGCAGCAGTCCAGGTAGAAACCGCTGCTGCCGCTGCTCTTTGATCTTCCTCTATAATAGTTGGGACAGATAATAGATTTTTAAAAACTGCTTCTCACGTCAGTATCTGAGTTACAAGTCACCGTTTCTTCTTTGTTGTGCAATTGACTCAAGATTTTGTGTGATTGATGGCCTTGGCCAGATAACCTCAGCAAATATGAATCAATTTCATAACTCCGGCACTGTATAGCACTTTACCCCGCTGCCCTGCTGCTGTTGTTCGCGGGTATTGAATGATGGGATTGGCCGAGTGCCTCGTCTGAACTTGAACCCCCCCCCACACACCTCCCTCTCCCCTGATTGACAACTGTCTCATCTCTCTCTCTCTCTCTCTCTCTCTCTGTCCCACAGCTTTGCATAAGCCCAAAATGAGTGGCGTCGGAGAGAGTGCCCTTGACCCGGCCACCCCGGAGTCACGCAAGAGGAAAGGCTCACCATGTGACACCTCTGGTCTGAGGTAAGTTTAAACTCGGCTTATCGCCGCGCAGACTGCATCTCCGCCGTTTCTGTCTTTACGATTAATCTTGATTTAAGAATGTGATTTCTCTGCTGGATGCAAACCAGGGACGCACCATAATATCAGCGTCGTATCGGAATCGGCCGATGGTTGCTTTAAAAAAAAAATTCATCGTCATCAGACCGATGCTTGGATTGGCCCGATATTTTAGGACGCGTGTATTGTATGTCGGAAAGGTAGCGCTTGTTTGTGCCAGGGATGTCCCGGGTGGAATTTTAATACGGCCCGTGCCTTCTGTCTTAAAATTTATGCCATTATTTTGTGCCAATAATCTTGTCTTCGTGCGCTCGACTCTGCCTGCACGCTCGAAAACTGTGTTTTCCTCACTTAACGAACGTGAGCTCGCACATGGGCTGTGTCCCGAGCTGCGTCCCGCTGCACTTAATAGTATAGTAGGTAAGGTGTCCTTATCGTACTGTTCTGTCTGGCAGTGTTCATCTCGGGAAATAGCCAGGGTTGTAGTTTACAGCTCTCTACACACTAGGTAGTGCACGCGCGCCCTATTTGACACGCACCCACGCACCCTGACACGCAAATTTTCTAAATTGAGTTATTATGTTTTATGTATTATGTTATTATGAAAGGGCGTAAATCAAGCTTCAAAACGACACCTATATGGAATGAATGGGACGACATATGACTGAGATATCAACATTCAAAGGAGTCGGCTTTCTCCTGTCACGCCAAGTGAGAAACGGAGAAATCTGCCTTTGAAGTTGACTATCGCTGTAGCACTCACAGACGCTTGGTGCGGTCGCGGCTACGTTTGCATTTACGGTAGCCTACGCTGCATTCACAGCCACACGGATAGCCTACCTGCGTTAGGTTAACTGAACTCGGGAGACGAAGATGGATTCCGGAGAAATATCTTCACGCTAGTCAACCAGTGGATTTAGCGTAAATATTGAAGTAGAGCGGTCAAAACAGAAACTTTTAACATTCTGCTGGAATTGAATTCCTCACCTCAAGAAAGTCACGTTTTTAGGATGGAAAGGGTAAGTTTTTCAGCCAAATTTATTCCCAACAGTACAGTATAGACCTTCCACTGTTTCAAAACACTAAAAACAAAAAATCCAAATTTTTACCCCACGCAACATAAACGCTCGTTTTTCTCGGAAACCTCCGTTGCGACAAGCAACGTGGAGGGTCACATATATTGTGTCTTTACGCGCTCAACTCTGCCTTCCTCATTTATCAACATCGGTAGATATAAACATGAAAAACAATGGATATCGGCATCGGCCAATAATTTGCTTATCGTACATCCCTAATGCAAACTGAGTGGCCTTGGGCTTGCTGAGAGAAGAGGTTTAAGGAGAGATTTAGCAGTCAGAGGGAGGTTTGTATGTAACTCAGGATGATGTAGGTTCAGATCTAGCTCTATCCTTCTGCTAGAGCTACCACCGTTGGACCCCTGAGTAAACTCATAACCCCAAGCCTCTCTCCCCATGGACTCTGTCCCTTTAATGAAAAAACGGAAGTTGATTTTGATTACTTTCTTTGGCTGATTTCGCTACTCCGTACTTCCTTGAGTATTTATTCTTCTTTAATTCGATCGCAAACGAGTGCGGAAAAGATGTTGGTGGCCTAGTGGTAGGACACTCGCCTTGGGACACAGAGGTCGTGGGTTCAAATCCCACCTCTGGCGTTACCAACATTGGGTCCCTGAGCAAGAGCCTTAACCCTAGAAGTTGCTCTCAGGGGAACTGTCCCTGAAATGAGGAAATGTAAGTCGCTCTGGATAAGAGCGTCTGCTAAATGCTGTAATTGTCAATGTAAATGGGCGAGCTGAGCGCTCAGAAGTCTGCAGAATGTGCCACTTATTAAAGGTTTCGGAAGTTGACACGACGCATGCCGAAGTGGTGCATTATGGGAACTCGGCAAACTTGTTTAAAAAAGCAAACCAGTCATAATGCTTAATATGACTTTTGTCTGGTTATGTCATTTCTTCTGTTATGCGTTTTGACGGAGTAAATGCTGTCAGAGTTTGTTTCATTTCGTTAGAGGCACTGGTTGAATGTGTGCGATCGGTATGTATCTGTTTCATGCATAGAACAATTCACAGATTCACAGAAGTTCCTGGATTTTGGGGGTGAAAAGTAGACGATCAAATCCCATTTCCCAACAAATTTAGCATGAAGAGTGCTGTTGTCTACTAGCAAGGGAAAACGTTAAGATTTCTCTAACGATGCCGCTATTAGTCATCTTTAAAATCAAATCGTGAACCGTCTGATGCAAAGTGTATCATCAGTGGGGGTGTTAATCAGATAATCGATGCATCGCAATGCAGACGTGGACGACCATAATCGATTATATTGGGGTTTTCAACTGGTGGTTCACGGCCCCCTAGTGGTCCACGCCGGCAGTGCAGGCAGTCGGAAAACGAAAACTAGTGGAATCACTTTTGTTAAAAAATTATTTCATTTTTATTGTTTTTCAAAACATTTGGGCAACTTTATCAATAATGAATTTAATGCAAATATCCAAAAAGTACTGTAATAAACACACACACAAACACACAGTGGACAGCTGCAGACTACTGCTTAGTCTAAGGGGGCTTTCACACCTACAGGCTTTAGTCCGCTTCAATCCAACTCGAGTTCGTTTCCCCTCTTGGTGCGGTTCGTTTGGTCTGGTGTGAACACGGTAATCGCACTCGGGCGCGGACCAAAACAACCGCACCGAGACCCCCCAAAAGAGGTGGTCTCGAACCGAATCAGTTAGTGAACTCTGGTGCCGTCCTCCTGGTGAGAAAGCATGGCGAACCAGAACAGGACCAAAGGCTGCGAATCACATGACATACTGTACATACCTGTTTGATCTTCGGGAAAAATTTGGCACGATGAGCGTATCACTGTTCCTCCTTATTAATGCGCGCCACCTCCTGTATTTTCGCGACACGCGCCTTCGGCGAACGCAGTGCGTTAATACGCCGTTCTCCAGCCGTAACCGCGCTTGATTTCCAAACGCAGTAATTCGTCTGAAGTGGTGAACGCACGAGATGTAGAAAGTAATCACCAGGGCGACAACCAGTCCACGTAGGTTCTCCGTCTTGAAACAGTCACCACAGAATCTTCTTCCCGTATTTACATTTTTGTTCATGCGGAAAACACATCTGAGCAGTAAGCGGAGAGGACGTTCTCGCGTGATTTAAAGTGACACGTTTTGGTACGCTCAGATTTTTTCCCGTGTAAAAGCAAACCGAACCAAGGAGAAAATGCTGCAAGTTTACAAAATGATCAACTGATTCGGACCAGAGCAAGCGTACTAATGTCTGAAAGCACCCTGAGCGGTGGTCCCTGATACAGAACCGGTTGAAAAACCCTGGATTATATCGTAATTACATACTTTGGTGATTTTCTGGCTGCGGCATAAAAATTCTAGTGAAAAGGAACATCCCGGTAGTGACTATGGCTGCCCGATCTCGGATCCATGCCCAGTCTGTGTGGAACGTGAAGGACGAACTATCGTTGATATGATAATCAAATCGAATCGTGAGACCCGTGAAGGTTCACACCTCTGTTATGAATAGAAAACTCTACCAATTTGAACAATTCAAGACTAAAAGTCTGGATGCAACTCAAAATGGAGCTAAAATCTGGCATTTTTTCTGAATGAGATGCGTTTCTAAAACAGCTGGATGACTTCCTAAGAGTGCTGAGCACATATTGGATACTTTCCTACGGTTTGTTAAACACTACAGCACCATGTGTTTGTTATCGTAGTTACTTGTTAAGGCCCTAAAGCCCCAAACTGAGCCTTAAAGCCGTGAGCTGAGCCACATTTTAAGACTTCCTTTTATAACGGAGCTGCAAACAGTAAATCAGCGATAACTCATTTAATAGCGCTGTCATATCTAACTTTATAAAGCTGTTCAGTTCGCTATGTTTTTTCAACGCGTTTATGATCGGGCAGACCTGGTTATTCACCTGTATCGCAGGTAGAGACGGGTGCCGAAACCCGGTACCTAATGGGGCCCGGAGCTCGGTTTTTAAAGACGGGAGGATTGATAAACTGCTTTCGGTACTGGAGAAATTAATAAATCCTATTTTTAGTTTCGACATAAAAATAATCTTGACCAGTTTGTCTGAGCAGCTCCGTTACCGATTAAGACGATAATCTAGAGCGTTTTCTCACAATGCACGGGGGAAGCTCTGCCACGTCCACACACATGCGCACAGACGCTGGTGTCACTTGTGATATTACTTGTACAACTCTTAAATAAATGTACATCGAATCGTTGCAGACTGAGAGGTCAGTGTAAAGAATTAAAATGAACAAAAATGTCTGTTTTTGTTTTATTGTAGTAATTTTAGTAATATTGTCACTCCCATGCAAGAGGAGTATTTGTGACTCTGCACGGCAAAACCAGTCGCTTGTCGCAACGGAGGTTTCCGAGAAAAACGAGCGTTTATGTTGCGTGGGGTAAAATTTTGGATTTTTTGTTTTTGGTGTTTTGAAACAGTGGAAGGTCTATACTGTACTGTTGTGAATAAATTTGGCTGAAAAACTTACCCTTTCCATCCTAAAAACGTGACTTTCTTGAGGTGAGGAATTCAATTCCAGCAGAATGTTAAAAGTTTCTGTTTTGACCGCTCTACTTCAATATTTACGGTAAATCCACTGGTTGACTAGCGTGAAGATATTTCTCCGGAATCCATCTTCGTCTCCCGAGTTCAGTTAACCTAACGCAGGTAGGCTATCCGTGTGGCTGTGAATGCAGCGTAGGCTACCGTAAATGCAAACGTAGCCGCGACCGCACCAAGCGTCTGTGAGTGCTACGGCGATAGTCAACTTCAAAGGCAGATTTCTCCGTTTCTCACTTGGCGTGACAGGAGAAAGCCGACTCCTTTGAATGTTGATATCTCAGTCATATGTCGTCCGATTCATTCCATATAGGTATCATTTTGAAGCTTGATTTATGCCCTTTCATGAAAACATCATAACTCAATTGAGAAAATTTGCGACAAGCAGGTTTTGCCGTGGAGGGTCACATTTGTCAGCTTACCGTGTAAGCGGTTTGTTGAATAATAATAGTGAATTGTTAAAAAGCAATGTTAATTATATTGTTAAAAAGTACCAATAAGAAGGTGTCAGTGATCTGATGAGGATATAACAGAAAGCCAGACGTCCACAATCTGCCGGCGGCTGGGTTAGGTGGCGGTCAGACCGTTACACGATTCGGACAGGGATCTGGTTAGGATATGAACCGAACGCCAACTTTTCACAGTCTGCCAGTGATCTGGTTAGGATGTAGCAGACGGCTACCTCGTTAGCCGTTAGCCCGTGTAGCGTGGTGGTTAACCCAAACGCGGCTGAGAGCGCGAGTCGGTAGGATTGCCGCGCGAGTTGATCTGAGAACTCTCTTACGCAAAGAGCTAGGATTACCACAATGAATCCGCGTTCTAACGACACACGCTGGATCAGAGAGGTAACCAAGTAACTGAGAGTACTCACAGTAGAAGCCGACAGGGTCGGAAGGTGGGCTGGTTGACTCAATGACAGAGCGATGATGCGCAGCGAGGAAACGATTCCTTTTATACTCCCTGAACCGCGACCGTCCGCTTCCGGGTCCTGCTATCGGCCGTGAGACGCAGTGCGTGTGACAGAACGCAGTTAAAGTACTGGACCGATACGCAGTACCTGTAAGAGTAGTAGTACCGTTAAAATCTTAACGATACCCATCACCACTAGCAGATTAACACGTACTCTAATTTGTATGATCTATTAAGAAAAGCCACTTTTCATTCCTGGTTATATGCAGATTTGTGATGTTAATATTCACAAAAATATTAATTAACTTTAGTTTTTCTCTTTTAGGCCACGTTTACACATGGTATCCACAGAACCGGCTATTTCCGTCAAGAGCTGCTTAGGAGCATGCCAGACCTATAGGCGGCAGTGCCACGAGAAGCCGAGAGCCATGTTAGCCAAGAGTCTGGGGGGAAAAAAGCAAAACAACGAATGACACGACTTCCTGTTCCGATCACGATCAGCCGAACCGGCTGTATACAAATGTCACACGGCTGACGCTAATGCATGTTCGGTGACGTTTGAAAACGTAGAAGCTATTTCAGGCACGCTCACAATAGAACTAGCACGTCATCGTTTTTTTAAAAAAAATGCGTTTTACTTGTTTACACGGATCCACAGAATCCAGCGTTTTAAAAATTCTTTACTTTGGAGGGCGTTTAAAAAAAATCAGGTGGCTAAGACTCTGTTTACGTGTAAACGAAAGGCCCAAAAACATAAAAAAATGTGTTTATAAAGATATCTATATATGTATAAAAAAAACTTTTTTCCCCCCATTTTCATTAGATTATTTTTTCGTATTTTTTTCCCAGAGAAACTGATTCCATGAGCCATTAGCCTTTTGACTGGCGCCGTATGAACAACGTCAACATGTAACGGAAGCTGGAGATTTCAGTGTTAGTTTCCATATTAGTAAAGAAAACTGCTGCTCTGCCTTTTCCATGTAAAGAACAAAAGGTGCTTAACCCCTTCACAAGCACGAAGCAGCTCCGTTGATATCCTGTAACTGTTTACACCAGTTGACACATGTTCTTACTTAACCATATAAACGTTTTTGCACGTGAAACTCGAGCCTCGGCGCTGCCGTGTTTGCGTCTTTCTGTAACATGGGAGAGAACGAACCGGAGAGTGAGAATGAAAGTGAAAGCGTCTGAACGAGAGCTGCAACACATGCTGAACTCACAGAGGTGAACTGCTTTCTTCTCTGGGGTAATTTTATTCTACCACAGGGCGTGTGTAATATTAACGGCTGATTCGGACGGGATAAGAAATTCCCAGAAATGGGAGGGGTAACGTTGCTTCCCTGTCGCCATGCGCGCGCTACTCTGCTTAACTGTTGGTAATAGGGACTAACCTAAAGCAATAAGAAACTTCGTGCTTCTCACAGTACTTTTTGGACTTCGGGAGACATGGGGAGAGAGGGAGACGGGGAGAGAGAGAGAGAGAGAGAGAGAGAGAAGGAGGCATGGAGAGAGAGAAGGAGACGTGGAGAGAGAGAAGGAGATGTGGAGAGAGAGAAGGAGACGGGGAGACAGAAGAAGGAGACGTGAGGAGAAAGAAGGAGACGGGGAGAGAGAGAGAAGGAGACAGGGAGGGAGAAGAAGAGAAGGAGACGTGGAGAGAGAAGGAGACGTGGAGAGAGAAGGAGACGTAGGGAGAGAAGAAGGAGACGTGGAGAGAGGAGGACACGTAGGGAGAGAAGAAGGAGACGGGGAGAGAGAAGAAGGAGACGGGGAGAGCGAGAAGGAGACGGGGAGAGAGAGAAGGAGACGTGGAGAGAGGAGGAGACGTGGAGAGAGAGGAGGAGACGTGGAGGAAGGAGACAGGGAGTGAGAAGGAGATGTGGAGAGAG
>JAVGVS010001683.1:0-16586 GCA_032718565.1 Distichodus sexfasciatus
GCCTCAGTCCTTTTTCTGTCCATACTTAATTCTAATGGAGCTCTCAGACCGTTACTGCTTTGCATTCTGGGTCGTTTTCGCTTGGAACAAAAACTGTGGACGCGAACCAGGAGTAAAAAAAGCTGACTAATCCGTCTGATTTCGCTTTGAGCTGAAACTGACCGAGTGTGAAAACACCCCAAGTGAACCACTTGATTATGTTCATCTCCACCATAGTTTCTGGCACTCGGCTCCTTCCACGGTTTACAGCCTCCTTTTCACCTTCTCTCACCACTTGATCCATTTCAACATTTTAGCAGACAGCAAACATTAATTCTTCCTACTTTTAAGAACGGCAGAAACAAACCCACCTCTTTCTGATAGCCAGAGCAGGTTACGTGCACTATTCCAGCGTTTAGCAGGCAGCTTGCGTCTAGAGAAAGGAGAGAACAGAACATAATCACAGTCCCTTAGCGCAATCAAGTTATATGGTCCGCAGCAACTTATCAAATATGGTTTATTATAACTGACTGTAAAAAGAGTTGCTAACATATATCGTAATCAATTAGTTGTTTACGTTATTCCTTTTTAAAAATGTGAGTGAATCTGAAGGTAATCTGCATCCAAAATATGCTGTGGATATTACTGCCTAATAAGCTCTTCTCTTTGAGATCTTCGATCTATAAATGTTATTAGGAAACTTTAGAATTTGTGTCTCTTCAAAAATATACGCAAACATAAAAATCTTTAGGAATGTTGCATTTTAAATCGAATTTGAAAAGTTTCGGTGCTTCTCTTATGCACGTCTGTGCAGATTCTAAGACGAAACGTCTTCAAGAACTTTGAAAAGAAGTCCAGTTGCCTTCTGTTTAATGCCCCGAGACTTTTTATTAACGGTCTATTTTAAAACACCCGACGGACGAACAAATCGGTTACGATAATAATGGGTAGTCGCAGCCCTACATGTTGTGAAATGTGGTAGAATATTCCAGTTCCTTGGTAACGGAGCAGTGAGGTGTAAGAGAGGACTTGCCGAAGTTGTAAGTGGTGGGGCTGAAGAACTGCTCGGGAGGGGGCGACTGGTAGGGCAGAGGGCGGCTCAGGCTGCGCTCGTGCACCAGCACGTCCAGCAGAGGGCAGGAGCCACTCACCTCAGCCACGCTGTCCAGAGACCACACCGCCAGATACGGGCAGTTCTGCAGAGACTCCCCCGCCCTGGGGCAACAAGTGTGAGAGAGGGAAGGTCAGGTTTCAATTCATTTCCCAGCCTTCTGAATAACAGTTAACTTCTAGGGTCAGGTTTGAACCCAATTAAAAAAGACACGGTTCAACTAAAAAAAACTACGGAAGCCCGTTTCCATAGTTTCCACCCAGAGGAGGAAAAACAAGCCGACGTTTATCTCGGAACGCATCGGTGAAAGAATGTTGCAAACTGGTCAACGTTAGGCAAAATTACGGGCAAAGATATTCTCAATACCTGCCAAAGATAACGATTAACAACGTACGGCGGATAATTCAAGCGTCGTCCTCAGCTCCCGAGAGCAAGAGGGAAAAGGGTTTTACGTTATATACCTCGTCATTCGTCGACAAACTACGAAGCTGGCTCTAGCCTTAGCAAAGATGGCAGGTAGGATTCAAACTGAGCGTTAGAAATACCTATTAAGGTTAACTTTAGTGGTTTGTCGAGACGTTCACTTTACTATGACGTTAAATCATTTGATAAGAATGACTTATTTTACCCGTTTATACGTGTATTGATAATATGTGGTTATCCGCACCATCAGGTAAAGCTCTACAGACAGGGAGAGTCAGCATCCGTGCGACCTGCCATAGATGTGTGAAGAAACATGAGGAACCTCGCAACGTCAGAGGAGGACGGACGACAGTTCAGGTGTCTGTTCCAGTTCTGTCGTGGGGTTTTTATGTGGCAATGATAGGTTAAACTCTGCGTCGTCACTAGAGCTGACGTGATTATTCCAATAACTTGAATAATTCGATTACAAAAAAATAGTCGAGGCAATTTTTCTAGAATCGAAGCATCGTTTAATTCATTTCGGCATGTGCCGCTTGTGTTTCGCTTATTAGTGACGGACAGTGGCGCAATCGAGATAAAACCTGTTCTCTCTGTATGTGAAAGGATTTGTGAGATATTCTGCGCACAAAACCGGAAGTAAATGCGTAAAAACACGTCATTTTTCGCGATGTAAACACATTTCCCCTCTGTTTGTGTAGTAAAATATCACACTAACAATAAAAGGATACACGAAATTTCTCAACTTAACATTTATTTAACACTGACTAAACAAAAATAATAACACAAATAAAACTGTAAATGTCTAAACAATAAATAAATATGTAACATTTGAACTTGACTAATAATTTGTAAACAAAAAGTTTTCAAGTTACAGACTATTCCTGAGGGAAGATAAAATTGTAAACAACAATACAAAAAGGAGAGTGCAAATAATCTAAAGGAGAGTGCAAAACTTCTGGCTGGGGTCCTGCAGAGGCGGCAGCATGGATCACGTGTACCGCAGCAAAACTGGGCTGTCCGCAGAGATATCGGCGTACTAAACTCGGATATCGGCCGATGCCGATATCGTGAAAAATGCTAAATATCGGCCCGATATATCGGTCGACCTCTAGTTGTCACTAGTGGTATATAAGGAATTTTAGTTATTTAAGGCGCACACACATACAATAGAACTAAACACATCATAAATTAGAAAAAAACTGTGTTTTACCCGTTTACACGAATCCGCAGAATTTTGAAAAATCTTCACTTTGGAAGGCGTAAAAAAAAAAAAAATCCCTTTGCGGTGGCTAAAACTGTGCGTAAACGAAAGGCACAAGCGTATAAAAAATGTGTTTCTAAAAATATCTACATACACGTAAACAGGCCCTTTTGCTACTGATCTGTATCGCGCTTGTTCTTTATTCTCAACGTTTTACGAACATTCACTGCCAGCTTACGTTGGAAGTACCCCCGCCCCCCACCACCGCGCAGATTTTGAACGTTAGCGGCGCCATCTTGCGCACAGAGGTAATAGAGCTCCTTTTTATGACACAGTGTGGATTATTTTCAACAAGGAAGTACGAAAGCGCAGGTGTTAAAACTCACCTCAACGAGTCGGGCATCTGGGCGTGGTACCATCTGTTAATGTCGAAGACTCCAATAAACGTAGAAAGCTGTCCTTGCCCATAGGATTTGACTTGCCAGCTGAATACTGACACACTGGTGTCCGGGGAAGCCACTGAAAGAAGAGGAAAAAAAAAAAAAAAAAAATCAACTACAGCTCAGCAAAGCCTTTGGAAGTTTGAAATTGTGCTTGCTGTGAAACGAGAAAAATACACCGTTCTCTTCCTCCTTTTTCTGCCCATTTTTTTCCACAACAAACTATCAATACTCCCACACTTTGTGTCATAAGGACGTTCATGGCTTACAACGCTCAGCTCATGGAGTATTCCGTGACTGTGACTAACATCCCGTGTTCCTCACCGCGTTTTCCTCTCGGATGAAATCAGTGTGGTGAAATTTCCCCCACAGACAAACGTTCACACATCCTCCTCCTCCTCCTCCTTCATTCAACTCAACCACGGCAATGGGAGTAATGTTTATGTGGGAAAATATTTCGAAGCACAGTTTTTGGGGCTTAACTGCTTCAAAGCTGTTTACTTTACTTCTCCTTTGACCTTTCGCTTTATCCCTCGGTTTTCATCTTTTTTTCAGCACATAGTAATAGCACAGTTTCTCCAGGAATGTGCAGACATTTCTACAGCAAAAGAGATACGGAGTGTAGCAGTGGAACACACCTTCGTTCATGCTGTCGTCTCGGTCCGGGTGAGGGCGGAACTTCTCGATGGTCTGGCAGCTGAGTAGGCGAGTGTTGGTGGCCTGAGCTCGGAGAGGAAACGATGTGCCGTTCAAATCCTGACTGTAGCGCTCTTCACAGTACTCCAGCCCCTGACGGGACAACGCGCACACACACACACACCAGATTAATCGAACACTCTTGAGTACAAGCACACAAAGCTGGGCTACAGGATCCCAAATCCATGTCACGATCAACTGAACGTCTCTGTTTTTTGTCCTCTGGACAGAGTCACGTGACAACACACATTATTACGAGGGTTCCAACATGTGTTCCACTGCAAAATTTCAAACTTTGTGCCATACTCAAATGTTCAGACTTCACCGTACATATAACTAGCTTTTTTTTTTTCAATTAGAGATGAGTCGAGCCACATTTTTTTCAGTTCCGTTCCAATTCCAACACACAGCTGCCGATACCGATATAAATTCTGATACCATATGTGACCCTCCACGGCAAAACCAGTCGCCTGTCGCAACGGAGATTTCACGAAAAACGAGCGTTTATGTTGCGTGGGGTAAAATTTTGGATTTTTTGTTTGTAGTGTTTTGAAACAGTGGAAGTGGAATAAATTTCGCTGAAAAACTTTACCTTTCCATCCTAAAAACGTAACTTTCTTGAGGTGAGGAATTCAATTCCAGCAGAATGTTCAAAGTTTCTGTTTTGACCGCTCTACTCCAAAATTTACGGTAAACCCACTCGTTGACTAGCGTGAAGATATTTCTCCGGAATCCGTCTTCGTCTCCCGAGTTCAGTTAACCTAACGCAGGTAGGCTATCCGTGTGGCTGTGAATGCAGCGTAGGCTACCGTAAATACAAACATATCCGCGACCGCACCAAGCGTCTGTGAGTGCTACGTCGATAGTCAACTTCAAAGGGAGATTTCTCCGTTTCTCACTTGGCGTGACAGGAGAAACCCGACTCCTTTGAATGTTGATATCTCAATCATATGTCGCCCGATTCATTCGATATAGGTATCGTTTTGAAGCTTGATTTATGCCCTTTCATGAAAACATAACTCAATTGTGAAAATTTGCGACAAGCGACTGGTTTTGCCGTGGAGGGTCACATATCTCTTTTTTACTTTAACGTTATTATTAGAGACTTACACTCATTTCTGGGAGAGTACTACATTTCTGGCAAGATGGCGTTCCGCATTAGAGCTGTTTGGCATGATGCCGTTCCACACAATAACACGACAACCGTTGTTTTTGTTATTTAGCAGCAGGGGAAGATTTGACTGACCTGGAACACTTTAGTGAATGTTGGACTTCCCTGTGAGGGATGCGCACTAACAAATACAGCGCATGCGTTTACATCGCGACACGTCATTTATGCGTTTTTTACGCAATTACTTCCGTTTGTGTGTACGGAATTATTCACAAATAATTTCATACACAGAGAAAATCAATCAAATGTCCATTAAGTTCAAAGTCTTGCGACTGACGGTGTGTGTGTGCTTTCTGTACGTTAAAGGGATTCCGAGTTATATATCAATACATGTGAATTAGAGCAACTGTCGCAACTGAACCAGTGTTACCGCAGTCCCACTTCCCACGCATAACCAATTGTGTGCATGCGCGCATACGCAAACAGAAGAACCTACAATTTACAGATCGGCCCAACGCCACCGATATGGATCCCGAGTCCTTTTTGGATCCGATATCGGTATCGGATCGGTGCATCCCTAATTTGAATGACTGCCAAAAATTTATTTGCATGTATTAGAGAACATTGCTTGCACGCAGGACTGGACGATTCGGGCTAAAATGTGAATCAGGATTTTATTCCATGTGAATTGAAATCACGATTCTCTCCCTTCTTTCTGCAAAAACATTTATTGCGCTAAAGTTTTAAAAAAAGTGCTTTCGACAGTGACTTTCAACAATAAAAAAATAAACACACCACTTGAAAGTTTCTTGTAACAAAAAAAGGGCCTTTTACTTATTTTAGACCATCAAAAGTAAATAACTTAAAACCGGCTTTCTCCGTATTGGTGTTCATTTCGCTTTTCTTCTGTCTCAGTAGGGTTTCGTGCCGGGTGGCATTACCGCCACCAAGTGGGCTGAGTGTGAATCGCCACGAATGAGAAACGAGATTGTAGACGCGTGTGACTCGAGAATGTGAATCGATTCGCTTAATCGCACAGCCCTACTTGCACATTTCTGATTGTTCCTTCTCTCCACTTGACTGTTTATACAATATTTGCACGTTACTGAAGCCCTCACATAGTTTATAAAACAGTGCGCCATCGGATGGAGTCCACCATGGCAGAAATAAGCCGTTGCAGGGCTTGGCTGCAGTTACTACATTTTTATTTGTACTTCTGTAGCGTGTAGTGGAGCTAACTTCTATATTAAAAGAGTAGCTTGGATGTAGCTTACTTTATATCATAAACTAACATGCCCAAAAATGCATTCTGTATATTCTGGGTGCAGCTGTGTTTGGAGACGATGTAAAACAGGGAAGTCTGAAGAAGTCAGGGATGCGAGATGTTGAGAAAATACAACGGCGGGGAAAAATTTTCTTTGCGCCAGAAATGTATAATTCCAAGGTGGTCTGCTGCTTACCTCATAGAGGATCTTTCCTGAGGTCAGACACTTCCTC
Source organism: Distichodus sexfasciatus (assembly GCA_032718565.1). Classification (NCBI taxonomy): domain Eukaryota; kingdom Metazoa; phylum Chordata; class Actinopteri; order Characiformes; family Distichodontidae; genus Distichodus; species Distichodus sexfasciatus. Next base: position 6,459 of record JAVGVS010001683.1, read on the forward strand.
TCGCCAAAAGCTAACTGCAGCAAGCGAAGACTCACCACATCACCCACGCTGCAACACAAGGGGCGAGTTTCAAAAAGACGGACAAACAGGATACATACGCATCAAAAACACACAGCAAGAAGACGATGTGTTGGACTGTTAAGCGGTGTGTGAATGCTGGAGTTACTGGTCCTGTGTTGACTGGACGGCCCAGAGGTAGCAGCAGTTCCTCGGGTCGTTCTCCGGCTCCTGGAAGGTGAAGGCGTACACAGGCACTCTGCCTCCTTCCAGCTGGGAGTGATACCTGGGATAGAGCACCCACAGGAGTTTAACTGGGCATAAAGTGAAATTACTCAACGTGTTACAAGATACTTCGACGTTTTAGAGCTCTCCAAATCCACAGTTTGCGTCATCTCTCACTTTCGAGTTGAACAAAAAAATTGGAAAATACGCTTTAACACCGACATGTATTCTGCATCGTAGCGCATATGTCCTGAAAAACCGATCTGAGACCGCGACTCTTGCGTCACGTTTTTTCAGTTTGGTTTCAGAACCGTGACTCCCCTAGTGCTTAGGAACTGTTTTATTGACCCCTTCCGCAGAAAAGGCCCAGACATGCACTTTAGCACTAGTCACTGCATGCGCCGCACTTTTCTCCATCATATTTTCAATAAAAACTTATTTGTGTGCTTGCAAAATGATTATTAATGTTGGCCCCAGACCTAGAGGCGGGCAACACGAGCGGGGCAACAAAACGACTTTACTATTTTTATGACGCTTGAACGAAAGCAAGACTCGGCTCACTCTTTCTTGAGCGTCTTCATGTTCCACAACTGCAGGTACCCGTCGCTGAAGCCCACTGCCAGCTGGTTGGTGCGCTGAATGTAGTGCAGAGCGGTTGCTGCTGTTCCTGTGGGAGAGCTGAGCTGCAGACACAGGTGTCGGCCCTGCTGAATCACTCCCTCACGCAAACGAGGGATGTCTGACGGAAACTTGCTCACCACCTCCAGATCTACGCTCAAGAGCGGGCGGGAGGGAGGGAGGACACATATTAACAGGAATAAGCAGGAAGTTAAACTAAAGGATTAAAAATTCAGTGCAGAAATACAGACCAAACACCACACTATGCACTAGCACATCACACGGTATTATTCTTACGATTATTTATACAGCAGATTTTACACATCTGGAATCACACTGCAAATGGTATTAATGTAATCAAACAACTCCTTAAGCAGTGGTCTCACCCAAGGCCTCCAGTTCAGACTGGGTGCAGGACAGGTCATCTAGACATAAATCCACTAAGAGCACGTGGCCGATGTCCGTTACCACGGCAGCCATACCGAAAAACCACCGCAAGCTCTGGTGCAGGTGCTGCGTGCTAGTGCTGGCTCCTCCATAACTCACCAGTGGCTCGATGCCTGTGATCTGGGCAGGGGAGAGAAAGGTCATAACGTAAGACCACCCTTTATCATACACAGCTATCGTAAAATACACTGTTTATGGTGCAAACGTCTATTTTTAAGCAACATATTTTTCTATATATATGAATAGCAGTCTCATGGACGTGTTCAATTAATACTCGTCTAACTACGTGACTAGTAAAGAAGCTCTGAGGAAGCGGATCTGTTTGCGGTATGAAACGCTGCCACATGTGCCAGAACAGGAGACAACTCACCCGTCCAGGGATGACCACTGCCTTGACCACGCGGGAGAGGCCCAGGTCGTAGAGACACAGCATGCTGCCCTCGTCCTCGTCCAGGCCGACGAGCAGACCGCTGCGCTTCAGCCAGGTGAAACTCCTGACGGCAAGCACCGAAGGAGGGTGCTCGCTCACGCCGCTGAAGCGGTAGGCCGAGAAGCGCTCTCCCGTCACGCCGTGCACCACCTCTAGCTGGGGGCCACAAGCCAGCCACGCCAAACCACTGCGGCCTGCAGCCGGGGAACACATCGAAAAGTCAAACTTCTTCACCGCCGCAGTCAAGCAGCAGTGAGTCAGACAACGGCAAGAAGCCTAGCAGTTAGGGTTAAATCAGTATTTCTGTATTTATAGGCTGAATGGCGATACTCGCTATAAAATCACAGGAACTGTTATCTCGAAGAGTCTAGAGAAAACACAAAGGTTTACTTGGTTCTAAAATAATGGACTGTTTTAGGATGGTGGTTGGAGTCTTGTGAGAGGATGCTCCGACGGTGTACGTACAAAGACGCCTAACGCAATAAAACATCAACAGAGCGCAACTGGATGCGCACACACACTCACCCAGGGTGAACTTCCCGTGCAGCTCAGTGTCCAGCGCAACTTCATTTTCACCCAGAGCGTCAACAGTCACCTCTGGAAAACGCAGCAAGCTGCCGGTGACCTGGGCCACGAGGTCGCGCATCATCACTAACCACACACATGCACAAACACACACCAAGACAAGCGGATTTATACAGCACCTTATCATATTTATGGGCACTCAACGTAATTAACAGAAACAAAATGAAACCAATTTAAAAATACAAAAGTGGAAAGTAAAATATTATAGACAAAAGTAGAGGCAACTGATTGACTGTATGTGGTGAGAAACTGCAGTATCCACTTGGTCCAGCTGAGGCAGATGTGAGGTTTGCGCTCAGACAGGTAATCAATATTTAGCTATCTCAGCTAGTTGTGCTGCAAAAACAACTACTAGGCCTGCAATATAAATGTAAAAGGAACGCTGTACATTTGCAGATTTAAACATATTAATGAAACTACAAAAGCTGCCGCCGCCAGCAACCATCAACAGCTGGTTCCATTGTATGTTAGAGCACATATTTGCATATAACGAAGCCAAATTTGCAACGGGGATCAAAACTATGTTCAGGAAACGAGGAACGTGTTTTGTGCATTAACATCAACCCATTTATACTGGGACTGGGGGAACATTTGGTACACACTGTCTTGCAGCAGCAGTTGTCAGCAGTTTTCTCCATTACATAAGAACAGCTGCAACATGTAATAATGAATAAGTAACTGTTCTCGTATCTGCGGTCCCACAAAAGTACACCTTTATCAATATAACAAGGTAGAATAAAGATTATAAACACCTAGAATACATTGAAAGGAAGATTTCACACTGTGCAGGTTATGCCATAGATTCTAAAGAGAACAAGGGTTTTAAATGAATCGAACAGTATAAAATAGTCCAAAAAATAAGCACCTAGTGAATTCTCCTTATACTAACTTAGCATAACGAGTTCCCTTTGCGCTCAGGAACAGAAAACTGGGGTCTCAAATGCTAGTGAAATGCCTGAAGCACAACGTCCTAGAACAGGGATGGGCAGAAGAGCTGGAGCATTTCAGAAAGGTTGAGACACACGTTAAGACTGCTAAAAGCTGGCATCGTTCATTGCTCACAATGACAATTACAATATACTCACTTTCAGTCCTTTACGACCCAACGCACAGAGTGCGGCGCGGGACGAGATTTGATGGGTGAATGCGGGTGCGGGCGGTAAGGTCCTCATGTATGTGCGGGTTGCGGGAGAATAGAATTAATCGCGGGACTCCCGCAAAATGGAATTATCTTAAAATTAATTTATTAATAACAAATACTTTATTATTTATCTACTGCACAAAAGCAACAAGAACAACTAAATTAAAATAAAAACAATTTACAGGCGCAAGGTCGGAAGCTAATTCTCGCATGGTTCATGTTCATCATTTCATTTAATTAAACTCAAAACGAAACATTTTTATTTCCCGTTTCTTTTTTATATATACTCAAAAAGGAAGCAAGTGAAACAAATAGAGTAGCGGGAAGAAGCGGTAAAAATAAAACTACTTATATGTTTACCTGCGGGATTTTGCAGGCGGGAGCAGGCAAAACTTGAATCCTGCGGGCAGGAGTGGGAGAAAACAATATATATTTTTGCGGGAGCGGGACAGAATCTTGCGGGAGCGGGCAGGGGCGGGACCGAAAAATCCGTCCCGCGCAGGTCTCTACCCCACGATTAGCACACAGATTTGTTTCTCTGTTCTTCTATCTAGTTTATTTATATACAGTATGTATATTCTTTGTAAGTTCTTTGCACTCTCTAGAAACTGGAGTCATGTCATCTCGTCCCTCTGTATACTAGCAAAGTTTATTTTGACTTTGACTAGTGGAGTGGTACCATAAAAAAAAAACAGGCTTTGGGCTGGCGTCTGTCTCGATCACACGTTCAGCACTACCACCACTGACTCCCAGAGGAAGACCCTGAATCTCAAGTTAAACTCCAGGGAGACTAAGAGGGTGGTGGTCTAGTGCAGTGCACATATGGTCTCAGGTAGATAACCAGCAGAAGGGACTGATCAGGTAGGATGGAAAAAGTTCAGGATCAGAATTACCTTCACCTGGTCTGGTGGTTAGGACACTCCATTTAGGCTTGGGCGGTAATACGGTAATATGGTATACCGCGGGATCTAAAAATAGCAACGGTATCAGTTTCAATACCGTTATACCGTCATAAAAACAATGCATTTATATAGGAGACAAGGATTAAATATTAAATATAATTTATTTAATGCATAAAAATGCGTATGCGTGGTTGTCATCACGTGACAGCGTGGAGGAGAAAGAGAGAGGTGGGGAAAGATGGTGAGTCGCGCACCAAGTGACGTGGTCTCGAAAAAGAACACAACTGCAGTTTGGCAGTATTTCGGGTTTCGACCGAACGAGAAGGGAGAGGCGGTAAATACGGACGAGGCAATTTGCAAATTGTGCAACAAAAAGGTGACCGCGAGAGATGGAAATAAGTTTTTGTTTACAGGGATCCCAACCTGCAAAAACTCATTTCCGGGAGGTCTTTTTGCACTTTTTTATAAGCTGCTCTTCTTTGTTATTAAAAGTTGTTCAGGCGGTGTGATTTAATTTAATTGATTTGTGTGCGCGTCTCTGCGCGAAAACTGTTCTGGATGTTTATGTTTATGTTAATTTAATTCTGTTTGACTGTTGTATTTGCACTTTTTTATAAACTGCTATTTGTTGCTAACAAAAGTTGTTAATATTGTTCTGCATGTTATTTTGTTATTGTTTCAGTAGTAGTGTTTGGTATTCAGTTTCTGAACGGTTTAGGCACAAGCCAACAGTTTGGTGACGCTGTCTGAGCCTTATGTCACAATTTTTTTCACAATTATTCACGGCAATACCGTATACCGAGGTAAAATAGGGAGGAGGTTTGACGGTATCAAAATTTGGATACCTCCATTGGTTCACAGGTTTAAATCCTTCCTCCAGCACTACCACCACCAGGCCCCTAAGCAAGAGCCTTAACCCCAAGTTGCTGCAGGGAGACTGTCCCTGTATGTAGGAAGTGGAAGTGGCTCTGGATAAGTGTCAGCTAAATGACAAATGTAAATCTCTCTTTCTCTAGGAAAGGCAGACTGGTAATGAGACTGGTATGTGATGCACATGAGACGACAGCGCCTCCTGGCTGTGGCGGAATACAGAGCCATGTGGCGCCAAACCACACAAGAGTCCGGCCTGACCCCAAAATCGCCATGCCTGCCCCCAAAATATATTACAAGCATGGTAGACTTAATGCAAAACATACTATTAAATCCAGACATTCGAACTGCAACGTCCGATCAGCACATTCGTTCAATTTAAGTGTGTAAATAAATGAAGGCAAAGTACATTGTTTTCGCCCAACACAGTTCAGACTTCATCAAAACTCTAATACATTTCACGGTTGACTTTCTGCTTGGGTAGGCTCTGGGTTAGACTTTATATTTTATAGTTTGTATATTCTGTGTGCCTTATTTGACATCGTTTGTGCACGCTTTCAACACTAGCTGGTTTTGCACGTTGTTATAATCGGAACAAGATTTCTTTCGAGGATTTGGAAGGAAATAAGGGTTTTCTTGGTCGTTTACTCCGTTTTAAACGCTGTTCTCAAGTATGGTCTTTAGGCGTTTGTTCGGCGTGAAAGCAAAATAAACGGCAAAGTCTCGGCGTGCTCGTTGGTAGCAAGGAAGCTACATTCAAACGAACTACACCAACTGACTGCTTTTTCTCAGCATGGGAGTCGATTTTGGTCCAACACCGGTAACTTTGACGTTGTAAAAAAACCCCAAAACCGATCTGAAACCGTCACGCCAGAAGTCCGTTAGCTAAAGGCTAACGCGTGCTGCAGCTTCACTCAGAGCTAGCGGCTAACAGCGTCACGGAGAGACATGGCAGACCCCTGGGACAAACATCAGAACAAACAGGAGCTGCTTAAAGAAAACAAAATGCCGACGAAGGAAACAGCAGAAAAGGTTTGAAGAACCTAAGCCAAGCGCTAAGGCTAGCCCATGTTTACCTGCGCGCTCCCGCGACGCCCTCTGTAAGATCGAATGTGGGGGATAAACGTCTTTTTGAAAGTTGTGTCGTCACTATAAAATGCTCATAATCCGGCCCCGTCCGTGTGTGGGCCACGGGGTTGTTGCTGGAGAAACTGGGCCAGGGGAATAAGGAAAGCCGCACTCACTAACAGACTCGTGACCGCGCGGCCAGCACTTAAACAGGCGCCATTTTCCGCAGCGCTCCCCGCCACTGCGCATGAGCGCCCACAAATCTCGAGGAGCAGACGGAATGAAATCTCGCGCGATTTGGGACGGAGAAAGAGGACGCTGCTGCCCCAAGCGGCTAAAAGATCACACTACATTGAAAAATCTCCGGCGTGTGCGCATAGACCCACCTGGGCCCGTATCCCTAAAGATTCTGAGAATCCTCTCAGAGAGCTCCTAACTTAACCTAAAAATTCCTTGCCAGGAGTTTTAGCTTAGAAGTGATTCCAGAACATTTTCAGTGAACTCTGAGCAAGGAATGGATGGAAAATCCTATCTTAGTGAGGAGGTGTGGTTGACCCCGTTGCTAGGTTTGAGTCATCATTTCAAAAGCCGTGATTGGTTGATCCTACAAGTTTGATGGAAATGAGCTTTTGGTGATAAGGACAAAGGATGTACCCTCAAATCAATAAACATAATTATACACTCTAATCTTATGCAGACTGTAATTGTAAATAATATTTCACATTCAAGAAAATATCTGGAAAATGAATAGTAAGCTGTAGGGGTTATAGCCTAACATTAGAATCTAAAATATGTGAAAACTTAAGCTCATTACACCCTGTTCAAATAATGATTCGTGTCTTATTTGCTCATATTAATATCCTAGCTGGCATATTTTGTACTTTCACTTCCATATGGACCCCATTGAAAACAAGATGGCCTATCTCAAGGGGCTGTCCTTAATGAAGTAGAAATTACAACGTTACAAGTCCAGTGTGGTCTTAACGAGGGTAACACGGCTCAGCTTTTATCAGTGTCTGTGATTGCTGGCTGGTCTATTTATAAAGGCTTGTTAACAAATATCCTACAAACACAGAAAATGGAGAAAAAAAGCTTAGGGGAACTCCTAAGCCACTAAAAGTCCTCTTCCCTGCTCTTAGCAGATCTCGCCTTAGGAGCCCTTTTAAGCGCTAGGAATCTTGAGGAATAGCTTTTATATTAACTGGGATTGTCGTGTCACTTTTAGGGGAAATTCTAAGAAAACGTCATGACTCTGAGAATTTTCTTAGAATTTGGCCGCTAGGAGCCACTTTTTGCACAAAGATTCTTTAGGGATACGGGCCCTGGTTATTTACCTCCAATGTTGGGAGTAACCCGTTACAAAAGTAATGCAAATAAAGCAATTATTTATTTTTTATTATTTATTACAATGAGCTGTAACACAATAATGTAAGGCATTACTAATGAATTTTCAATAATATTATACATTTACATTACATTGATGTTAGTTAGCAGACGCTCTCATCCAGGGGAAGGGGCGCAGGTAAGAGGAGGTAAGTATGGACGATTCATGGAGCCCAGCATTCCGGGGGGGGGGCCCACAGAAGCCCACTAATATCAGTTGTGTGTGTTGGTGCGGTTGGGGGGGAGCATAGGGCCCAAAATGATTTTCTTTCAGGGGGCCCAAAATTGCTAGCGGCGGCCCTGTCCAGGAGTGCAGTTGTGGACCACAAAGCACTGTTGTAAGTCGCTCTGGATAAGAGCGTCTGCTAAATACTGTAAATGTAAATGTAAATTTCCCAAAAGCATAGCTGCTAACCGACGTAGTGCACTTTAGGAACTAACATAGCGTTGCTAACATAGTTAGCAATACGTTAGCAACTATGCTTTTATGCTTTTTTCCTAATTTCAGGGGCAGTCTCTGTGAGAGCAACTTGGGGTTAAGGGTCTTGCTCAGGAACCTAGTGGTGGTAGCGTTGGAGGTAGGATTCGAATCAACGACATCTTTGCCTATAGTCATTATGCTACACCACATCGCCCTCCACTGGATGTAGAATAAGCTGCAGTAAACTACATTTTAACATTGCACAATGCCAAGTCGTACTTCCACACTTATTTTGGTGAAAGTAACTCAGAAGTAATGGAGAAGTTGTGCGATGCCTAACAATTCAGAGGCAGTAATATTGTAATGTAACCAATTATTATTGAAATAACAGTAATAAGTAATCTATAATCTATACCATCTTGGAAGTCACTAGCCTAACACCACGTGCCTGAGCAAGACGTAACCTCAAGTTGCTGCAGAGAAACTGACCCTGAAATTAGGAAATCTGGATAAGAGCATCTGCTAAATGCTGTAAATGTAAATGTACGAGAAATAAAATCTCTAATGGCTTTAATACATCTTAAGAGAAGTGTAACTCTATGGCTTGACTCATAGTCTTTTATTAATTTGCCTTATTGTTTGCACTTGAACCGACAAGCCTCTGTTCACAGGGCCAACTCCCTAACTGCTACACTACCAACTGCCCAGTATTTATATTTGCAGCATTTATTAGACTTGTATTCCTTCATTACAGAGACAAAAACCTTGTTTGACCTGTGCATGACTATTATATACCCATACATGATTCAATGAGTATCACATAGTTATTATACTAGTACATGTTGTGCCTTCAATCAGCCACAAGACAAGAGTTTACAAGCAAATAAAAAGGAAAAATGTAATAAATACAAATAAACTTTACAATTATAAACAGGATCTGAACAGCGTGCAATTGTAATAAAACAGAATATTTGCGTAGTGTGAAGTGTATTGCTCAGTATTTTGCTGGCTGATGTAAGTAGACTTGAGTGAGATGACAGCAGGTGAGATACAGTCGAGTGGAGAGTTCAGTTTGTGTTATAATAATGAACAGGTAAAAAGTTGTGGTGATACATCCTGGTTTAAAATTGAACTCTGGTCAGTAAAAGCTTTCTTTGTAATCAATTTCTGTTAGTTGGTTTCAGCAGCTTGGTAAATCATCAACATATGTACATTTTTTGCATCCAAACCAACAATAACCAAAACAGAGTGTTTACCAAGACAAAATCATCAGGACATTTAAATAAAGAAAGATATGCTGTTCACACATCACTTAATAGGCAAGACAATATATTAGAAATTTTCAACAGCGTCTGACACGTTATTAGTTATTCCTGACAGCTGATTTTATTTTACACAGATGAACTAATTCAAATAATACTGGCTCCAGTAGTCAACTACATGGAACTACAAGAACCTCATCATGTGAGTGAGTGGTTACTACCGTGACCACTGTCCCATTATAATAATTCAACAGTTTATAATAAAACTAAAAAACTAAAGCTTTTCTAATAGCCCCCTGTAAGCGGGCCAGGGTTTTGTTGGTGTGGAATATTTTAAAGTTCCTCCTCAAGCCCCTGAATCTTTTTTGGACACTTTCCTGCTTCTTAACGGGACGACCGCTCTCATACTCCGGAACAGTGAAGGGTTCTAAACAGAGCAGACAAAGGGGAGAATTAAGTGAAAACACACACATCAACCAATACTCCATGTCAGCGGTGTTGCTGTAACCCCGACTTCCAGGCATGACTTACTTTCCAGTATTTTCCGGATATAATTTTCCTTTTTAGCAGCTCCAGAGATGAAAGTTCCTGTGTCGAGGTGACCGGCTTTGTAAGGAGCTAACTCAATGACTTTGAACGCTCTAGATCTGTGAAGTGAAAAGGAAATATAGTGATTTGTTGGTCGATTTTTGGAGTCATTTCTAAATATAATTATCTACGAAAAACCTACTTATCCACAAGTGTCTTAACGGGTGATGTGTTCTGAAAGAGAAAATATT
>JAVGVS010001684.1:0-16582 GCA_032718565.1 Distichodus sexfasciatus
TAATTATTATATACAAATATATAATTTATAATTAAAATCAAATTACACTATTATTTTATTTTCATTTTTATTGTTGCGCTTTTATTGCATATTTCTGCTAAAGCACTCTGTCTGACCTGCCGCTATGATGATGTGCTATAACATATATAATTAAACTAGTAACTAGTGCTGGTCACTACTAACTAGTTACTATAATTAAACCACATTGGCAATTGATGAATAATTGGGCCTGAACTAATGAACTTTTACTTTTAAAAGCGTGTGCGCTGCCCCTTTAAGACCTTGCACCGTCATAATGAACGCAACCCAACGACAACTGAGAGAACGAACTGGTGACAAACTAAGGACACCTCGAGTCGCTCGATCTCTCTCAGCCTCTCCTCCTCCTTGCGTCTCTCCTCCTCCCTGAGTCTCTCCATCCGTCTCTCCTCCTCCCTCTGCCGGCGCAGCGCCTCCCTCTCCCTCCTCTCCTGCTCCTCCCTGGCTTTCTGCCTCCTCCTCTCCTCCTCGCGCCGCTGCTCCTCCCTCCGTCGCTCCTCCTCGCACCGCTGCTCCTCCTGCAGGGCCAGTCGCCGCTTCTCCAGCTCCATGCTGCCCTTCTGGAAATTCTCCTTCAGCTTGTCCTCAAACGACACTGCGGTGAAAAATCGCCATATTTTTAAGATTTCTCATGTTCAGAGATTCCAAAATGTACAGAAAAAATCTGTTTAATTCACTCATTCATTTTGTAAATTCAAACCAAAACCCAATGATGCTTTGCTTCAGACAATTTTGAACACTTTTTGGGTTTTGTAATGTATTGTAGCTACATATTTAAGTTGTTGTGGGCAAATATAATAATAGCTTTGTTAAAACTTAAAAACAAAAGATAAAAAAAAAAAATCTGTAAAATTCATGTGTATTTGATTTGTTCATTACATTTTTTCCAGGATTTCTCAGATTCAGAGATTCCAAAATTTACGTAAAAGTTGCTGTATCATTTATTCATTCCGTGTTCAAATTAAAACATAAAATTTTTGGCTAAAGTACTGATGTACTAAGGTATCAATTTTTGGGTTTTGCAGTGTATTGTAGCTACACATTTAAATAAAATAAAATAATAACCTTGTTACAATTTTAAAAGTGAAGAATCTGCTAAATTAACAGCGAAGGTTGAATTTCCATTTCGGGACTCATTGTAGAATCTGAAGGAATATCCTTTAAGAATCTATGAATCATTCCTTCATTAATTTTAATTAAGATTAATAAAGATTTCTCATATATAGAGATTCCAAAATTTACATACCAAACTGTATCAAACTGTTATTTGTCAAATCTTTAAGTAAAAAAATTAAAATCCCCAAAACAAATGATTTTTATTTCTAATATTCAAGTCATTTTAGTCATTTTTTGATGTTACAATTTGCACTCAAATAAAAAATAGAAAATTGGGAAATTGAATTTAATAATTTAGCTAATTTCAGGTATTTAGATTCTTAAAAATAAACTTAATCATGCATTAAAAGTAGCACAATATCACATTTTTATGTATTTGTAAGTAGCTGTTTTTCTGTCCTCTAAAAGATATACCAGTGTGTATGTGAGTGTGTGTGTGTGTGTGTGTGTGTGTGTGTGTGTGTGCGTGTATGTGAGTGTGTGTGTGTGTGTGTGTATGTGAGTGTGTGTATGTGAGTGTGTGTATGTGAGTGTGTATTTGAGTGTGTGTGTGTGTGTGTGTGTTTTGTACCATTGCTTTTGCTCTTTTGTGGAAGTTCTGGTTCGATGAGCTCAATGTTGTTTAGTGGAACAGTGCCATTCAGCAGATCACACGACTTCCCTGTTCTACAGACACACACACACACACACACACGAGAACACTGGTTACTGTGTACCTAATTCTTGTATCACATGATTTGTGTATGTGAGTGTGTTTTTTTGTGTGTGTATGTGTGAGAGTGTGTGTTCTGTGTGTGTGTCTGTGTGGGAAGTACCTAAAGGACGGAGGTACCAGGTCAGCAGGCAGGGTAAGAGGTAAGGGTCGGCCAGTTTTGGCCATGTCCACCAAGTGCATAGCCAGAATAAACTCCTCCGCTCTCAGCTGACCATCACGATCAACATCTGCAAGATTCCTGCACACACACACACACACACACACACCCCCCTAATGGTACCGTGTGTATACACTGACAATAGGTGATATTAGGGCTGCACAATACTGTAATAAATAGATTTAAACATTCATTTTAATCTGATATATATTGTGATTTTTACCAAATAATTTGGATTCTGGAATGACTGGTCTAATTTTTTGATTTGTTAATCAGCAAAGGTGGGAAATAACTTTTTTACACTCCAATTTTTTAAATTACTTGAACTGTTTAATTTCCAAGAACTCTTCAGTCAGAATGAATAATATCAGACGTTTTCTTGATTTAATGTGTCTCACGTTGCACAACTTCAGTATTAAACAAGGCTGTGCGATATGACCAAAATCTCATATCACGATAACAATATATATCACAATATACTTTAGTCCGTTTTCTGTAAAGTCAGTAGAACTTCAGCAAACAATGTCTCGTGTCTGTGTAAATTTTATTTGTTTAATACCAGTTGTCACTGGTACTGCAACTTAGTTCAAGACTAGGCTTAAGCCATGTTCGAGAAACCAGCCCTATTTCTCTCTTTTTCAACTCTAACCCTAACTACAATCTAATCCTAAACTTAAACCTAGTCACCATCTAATCCTTAAACTAAACCATACTGTAGCCTGATCTCAAATACACCACCAAATAAACTAGAGTATAATATAAATCAATAGGCATTTTAATTTCTTAATCTGATATATTTCTGATATATTTCTTCATATGGCGGCACAGTGGCGCAGTGGTTAGCGCTGCCGCCTCACAGCAAGAAGGTCCTGGGTTCGAACCCCGGGGTCGGCCGTAGGGTCTTTCTGTGTGGAGTTTGTGTGCTCTCCCTGTGTTTGCGTGGTTTCCTCCGAATCTGAACCGCTTAATCCCTACCGGGGTCGCGGGGACCGAAGTCTATCCCGGGACTTCTGGTGCGAGGCGGGGACCAACCCTGGGCGGGCGCTAATGCAAAACAAGGCACACACACTCACATTCACACCTTACGGGGTCAATTTCGAGTCACCAGTTAACCTATAGTGCATGCTTTTGGAGTGTGGGAGGAAACCGGAGCCCCCAGAGAAAACACACAAACTCCACACAGAAAGACCTCACGACACGACCGACCGGGTATCTCACTGCGCCACCCCAATGTAAAAATATGTTTCTGTTAAACTGCACTCACCATATGGTGGCAAGCTGGGTCTGTGTGAGGCTGGAGGCAGTTAGAGCGTTTCTGACCTGTGGACCTGTTAACAACACACACAAACACAAATGTCACCAACTGAAACTAACGCTATACGAATTTCTCAGTGTACAGTCAAATAGTCTGGCTTATCTCAAGTCTGTAGTTTCTACACTCACGCACATTGTCAGTAATAGGGCTGGGTTCAAAAAATCGATTCACCGATCAATATTGATTCTCATTCGAAAAATACGATATCGATTCAAAAATTCCCGGATCGATCTTTTCCTGCGGCTATGCACTACTTCTCGTGACTGTGCAAGGAAAAACGTGAGGCCGGCGAAACCCAAACAAAATAGAGCCATGGCTGAAGCTGCTCAAGTCACCGTCTGGCCTAAAGGCCGATGTTTGGCAACACTTCGGTTTTAAAACAAGTTATTTTATAACCAAGCAAAACTAGTATTGACGCAAAGAAATCTCTAAATAAATCCATATCGAATCAAATTGAGAATTGAATCGGATCATGACCTTGTGAACCAGAATCGCATCGATTCTGGAAATCAGCAACGATGCCCAGCCCTGGTCAGTATAGAATAAACACTATTAGTTAATTAGAATTGTTGAATTTAAACTGACATTTTATTGTTCACTGTTGCCATGTACTGTTATAGCTACACGTTTAATAATCAAATTTATTGCAAATTCAAAACCAGAATTTTCTGAATTTTGGTTCAACATTTATAAGTTATGGAGTTCCTCTTTTGACTAACAATTCTTTATGTAAGTTAAAAATGCGTAGGTTAAATAAGTTTTCCGCACACCTGACAGGTATCCACTCATCAGCTTGTCCAAGCTGTTGAACTGCTGACGGTACTTGAGGCGAGACGACTGAGGCACCGCCCAATCAGACGCGCCGGTTTTGGGGGAGTTACTGGCCAAGGAGGTGGTGGAGGAGGAGTTAGAGCTGAGGCAGCCGATGGGAAATCAGACATTTAATAAAGGCGTTACAGATACATCAACATTTCATGCAAAACAACGACAATTAATTAAATATAAACGCAAGCGGCAATAAGTGGGGGTCCAAGCAAAAGTCTCAAATAGCAGCTGATGCAGAAAGCAGCGAAGAAAGGAGTCGGTGAATCAGACAATTTTCTTTTACTTATTTTGGGGATGATTAAAATGCTGAAACATCATTTTTATTTTATAAAAAATGCTGACCCTTGATTTTTATTACATGACACGAGTAGTGAGAGCGCAAAAATGAATCTGACGGAACAATCTTTTCAGAATCTCTTCCCAAAATTAATTAATAATTAATAAACGTATGTAATTACTAGAATGAAAAATGTACTAATATAGCTAATATTGCTACGAATAAGAATGTGTAATTAATAAATCAATGAATTAACCAAATTAATTCTAATGAAAGATGTTGTGCACGTTAAAGTCTAGAACACTAGAACTCTAAAGTCTAGAACGTTAGAGTCTAGAACACATCTTTTAATGACACACCAAATATAGAGTGTGTGTGTCCAGAGCTTGCTCTGTATTTGCTCAACAGCACACACCCATACACACCTACACACACACCAGAGGAGAGAAAAGTTGTGTTTTAGAGGGCACTGAGGTCAGACTGAGTTAGCACATTCACGAGCGGAGCCATTATTGACACAGCTGACAATGGTGTGTGTGTGTGTGTGTGTGTACTTTTAACTGTTTATGTATAGATTAGACCATGATAACATGTACATGACTTATCTACATGATTGTACTCCATGGGGCGGTTTCCCAGAGCGAGATTAAGCCTAGTCCTTGCCTAACTTTGACTGGCAAACCTCAATTGGTACTGCAAAGTAGTCCAAGGCTTAAGCCATGTTTAAGAAACCCACCCTATGTCTTTCTTTTTCAACCCTAAACACTAGCCATAATCTAAATCCTAAACTTAAACCTAGCCACCATCTAACCCATAAACTAAACCATGGTGTAAAACAAAACTCAACCCTAAACCTAACCATAATCTAGCTCCTAAATTTAAACCTAGCCACCATCAATTCTAAAAACTAAACGTTACTGTAACCTGATCTCAACCGAAAACTGAACCATAATCTAATCCTAAATTTAAATCTAGCCACCATCAAATCCATAAACTAAACCATTCTGTAATCTAATCTCAGCACTTTATCTTAATTACTAAAAAACTCATCATCTTACCTACTGGAAGCCAAGTCCAAGAGAGAGTGGGATTTATTTAATCCTGCAGGGAAAGAGAGAGCTGGAGAACATGAACAAGGAAGAGTTAGACACACAGTTAGATAACGAGACCATCTGTTAATAGGAATTACAACATAAATTAAAGCAGACTGTCTGCTAAAATGTGACTCTGCACGGCAAAACCAGTCGCTTGTCACAACGGAGGTTTCCGAGAAAAACGAGCGTTTATGTTGCGTGGGGTAAAATTTTGGCTTTTTTGTTTTGAGTGTTTTGAAACAGTGGAAGGTCTATACTGTACTGTTGTGAATAAATTTGGCTGAAAAACTTACCCTTTCCATCCTAAAAACGTGACTTTCTTGAGGTGAGGAATTCAATTCCAGCAGAATGTTAAAAGTTTCTGTTTTGACCGCTCTACTTCAATATTTACAGTAAATCCACTGGTTGACTAGCGTGAAGATATTTCTCCGGAATCCATCTTCGTCTCCCGAGTTCAGTTAACCTAACGCAGGTACGCTATCCGTGTGGCTGTGAATGCAGCGTAGGCTACCATAAATGCAAACGTAGCCGCGACCGCACCAAGCGTCTGTGAGTGCTACGGCGATAGTCAACTTCGACGGCAGATTTCTCCGTTTCTCACTTGGCGTGACAGGAGAAACCCGACTCCTTTGAATGTTGATATCTCAGTCATATGTCGTCCCATTCATTTCATATAGGTATCGTTTTGAAGGATGATTTATGACCTTTCATGAAAACATAATATTTTGCAATTTTGGAAACTTGCGACAAGCGACTGGTTTTGCCGTGGAGGGTCACAATATTTTACCAACAGATTTCACTATTCTGAACAGATTAAGAATTAGAACCAAAACCCAAGCCTTGATCTAATCTTAATCCTAATCTACACTAATAAAAGAACTGTATGAGTGTGTGTGTGTGTGTGTTTGTTACCCGGCGTGGGCGCGAACATCGTGGCAGTGCCGTTGGGTAAAGCTGGCATACTGAGTGAGTCGGGAATCAGCGGCACGGGCATCACGCCGGGCATCATGGGAGGGGGAACGGTCGGCACAGAGGTCAAAGAGGTCATAGAGGTCACCGAGGTCATGGAGGTCACGGATGAGCCCAATGGAATCGGGGTAAAAATGGGCATAGCTGGCATCACAGAAAGGTTGGGCATGGAGCCCATACCTGCAAAACACACACACACACACACACACACACGAAATCACATATAGGGCTGATACGATACGAACCCAAATCAGTATCACGATCAATCACATTTTACCCTGATTACCATTAATAAATGATTATATTGTTTTGCATCATCTTTCTGGGACGACACATGAATATGCTGCGGGTAAACTGTCAAGACAATTCTTTTACAAAATACATGAAATGAAAAAATGAAAATAATCATCATGTGAATTGCCCAGCTTAACCACGATGACCATGCCAGTTATTGTTCCATGAGCGTTTGGGAACTTACCGAATCGGGGGGCGGAGACGGGCGCGGTGGGCGTGTGCTTCATGATGATTGGCAGCGAGGAGGGGAGGGGCTGACCCTGCAGCTGCAGCTTTATCAGCTTCATGGCAATGGAGAACTCCAACCTGTCCATCCTGCCGTCCCTGTCCATATCAGCCAACGCCCTGACGGAGAGAGGGAGAGAGAGAGAAGGAGAGAAGGAGAGAGAGAGGGATGGAGAGAGAGAGAGAGGGATGGAGAGAGAGAAGGAGAGGGAGAGAGAGAAGGAGAGAGGGATGGAGAGAGAGAGAGAGAGAGAGAGAGAGAGAGAGAGAGAGAGAAGGAGAGAAGGAGAGAAGGAGAGAGAGAGGGATGGAGAGACAGAGAGAGAGAGAGAGAGAGAGAGAGAGAAAGAAAGACAATAAGAAGGAGAGAGAGCAATGGAAAGAGGGAGAGTGAAATAGAGAGAGAAAACACAGAGAGTGTCAGAAAGGGAGAACGAAAGACAGAGAGACGTGAGAGATAGAAAGAATGTGACGAAAGGAAAAAAAATCTTGTGTGTGCATGTATGTGTTGCGTGAGTGTGTGTGTGTGTAATTACCAGATCTCAGCTAAGACTGAAGACGGGAGGCCAGACTGCAGAAAGAACTTGCGAGCTTGCTCTCCTACACAGAACATACACACACACACACACAACACACACACAACATACACACACACACAACACAGCACACACAACACAACACAACACAACACACACACAACACACACACACAACACAACACACACACACACACAACACAAACACACAACACACACACACACTTGGTTTGGTTTGGTTTTGACTTCAGCACTTCATCTGGTACATGTGTGTGTATTTAGAATATTCTCAAACTGTGTTTACTTTTGACCCGGATCCGTTCCCTACACGTTACACTGACTGACTGACTGAGTGTGTGTGTGTGTGTGTGTGTGTGTATTCTCACCTGACACGTATCCCAGAGTGGGAGCGAGAGAGTCAAACTGTTTATCATGTTTCCCTCTCTCCTCTGGGGTTATAGCCCAAATATTACACCCACCTGAGAGAGAGAGAGAGAGAGAGAGAGAGAGAGAGGGGGAGAGGAAGAGAGGAAGAAAGAGTGGAACAGATAGACAGAGGAGGGATAGAGAGATAGACATAAAGAAGGAAAAAGAGAGAGAGGGGTTAAGCGAGGGGGCAGGGAGCGAGGGAGGGAGAAAGAGAGAAAGAACAGAGAAAAGAAAAGGAGAAAGGGACAGAGAGAAATGGAGAGAGCAAAGAGAGGGGGAGAAAGACAGATATGAGAGAAAGAAAGAAGGGAGACAGTGAGAAAGAAAGAACGAGAGAGAGAGTAAGAGAGAGACAGATAGAGGGGGATAGAGAGAAAGAAAGGGAGACAGGAAAGGGAGAGAGAGAGAGAAAGAAAGAAGGGGAGAGAGTGTGAGAAAGATGGATGGTCAGAGAGGAAAAGAAAGAGAGAGTGGAAGAATAAGAAAGGAAGAGAGAGATGTATTACTACAGGCTGGCCATTCCAAAAGTTTCATTAGTAAAATCTACTGCCGCCTCCACACACACACGTCTAATCTCAACCCTAAACCTAGTCATAACCTAATCCTGACCTTAAACTTAACTCTTATCCTAAAACTAAACCATACTGTCATCTAATCTCAACCCTAAACCTAGTCATAACCTAATCCTGACCTTAAACTTAACTCTTATCCTAAAACTAAACCATACTGTCATCTAATCTCAACTCTAAACCTAGTCAAAACCTAATCCTGACCTTAAACTCAACTCTTATCCTAAAACTAAACCATACTGTCATCTAATCTCAACCCTAAACCTAGTCATAACCTAATCCTGACCTTAAACTCAACTCTTATCCTAAAACTAAACCATACTTTGATCTAATCTCAACTCTAAACCTAGTCAAAACCTAATCCTGAACTTAAACTCAACCCTTATCCTAAAACTAAACCACACTGTGATCTAATCTCAACTCTAAACCTAGTCATAACCTAATCCTGACCTTAAACTCAACTCTTATCCTAAAACTAAACCATACTGCGAACTAATCTCAACTCTAAACCTAGTCATAACCTAATCCTGACCTTAAACTTAACTCTTATCCTAAAACTAAACCATACTGTCATCTAATCTCAACTCTAAACCTAGTCAAAACCTAATCCTGACCTTAAACTCAACTCTTATCCTAAAACTAAACCATACTGTCATCTAATCCCAACTCTAAACCTGGTCATAACCTAATCCTGACCTTAAACTCAACTCTTATCCTAAAACTAAACCATACTGTATCTAATCTCAACTCTAAACCTAGTCATAACCTAATCCTGACCTTAAACTTAACTCTTATCCTAAAACTAAACCATACTGTCATCTAATCTCAACTCTAAACCTAGTCATGACCTAATCCTGAACTTAAACTCAACTCTTATCCCAAAACTAAACCACAACGCGATCTAATCCTGCCAACTCTAAAACCCAGTCATAACCTAATCCTGACCTTAAACCCAACTCTAATCCCAAAACTAACCATACCAGATCTAACTTCAACTCTAAACTTAGTCATAACCTAATCCTGACCTTAAACCAACCTCTAATCCTAAACCAAACTACCGTCATCTAACTTCAACTCTAAACCTAGTCACAACCCAATCCTGACCTTTTTTAAACCCAACCCATCCTAAACTAAACCATACTGCTTAACCAATCTCAACTCTAAACTTAGTCACAACCTAATCCTGACCTTAAACCCAACTCTTATCCTAAAACTAAACCATACCGTGATTCATCTCAACTCAAACCCAGTCATAACCCAATCCTGACCCAACCTGCTAACTCTTATCCTAAAACTAAACCATACCAGATCTAATTCAACTCTAAACCCAGTCATGACCTAATCCTAGAACTTAAACTCAACTCTTATCCCAAAACTAAAACCACACCGGTGATCTAATCCTCAACTCTAAACCCAGTCATAACCCAATCCCGAACTTAAACTCAACTCATCCCAAAACTAAAACCATACTTTGGATCTTAATCTCAACTCTAAACCTAGTCAAAACCTAATCCTGAACTTAAACTCAACCCCTTATCCTAAAACTAAACCACACTGTGATCTAATCTCAACTCTAAACCTAGTCATAACCTAATCCTGAACTTAAACTCAACTCTTATCCTAAAACTAAACCATACCGTGATCTAATCTCAACTCTAAACCTAGTCATAACCTAAATCTAACACCAACAAGTGTGTATGTGTGTGAGTGTGAGAGCGACAGCCAATCACAGCGCAGCCCTAATGAGCAGGGAGTAATGTAAGTGGTCCACTCTGATGACCTCAAATACACAGTGTGTTTATGTGTTCCCAAGAAACAGGAAATACCACTGTCAGCCCCAGTGGCACTTCCTGTTGGCAACACCTAATCCAAACATTACACACACACACACACACACACACTCACACACACACACACCGCTTACTTAAACACAAACTCACACAGACCTTCCAAAAAACTAACACACCCCACACACTGGTCTCACAGAGGTAAACGTGTGCAACTTTCATCTTCCTACACACACTCTCACTCACACCGAAAACACACACACACACACACACACACACGAGAGATAGCAGTAATCTCTAGGGTTTACATTTTAAACTGTTTCGACCTTCAGAAATAAATTTACTTCTAACACAAAGAGAACCCAGAAAAGCAAGGACACACTCACACACGGACACTCACACACGGACACACACACACCCTGACCCTTCACTCAAATTAAATCTGCAGTTTTATTTAATGAAGGTCACAGAACATTTAGAAGACAAACACTTTTACAACACACACACACACACACACACACACACACAGAGTTTCATGGCTTGTTATCTTTGTGAAGGCCTTTCACCGGTTTCCATAACAACTAGATGTAAATAATACTGTGTAAGTAGGGGTCCCAGTACCGAGCCTTGGGGAACCCCAGTGGGGATTTGGTGGGATGAGGACTATATAGTGTATATACACACACACATACATACACACGTATACACACTAACACACACAATTCAGCATAAAATGTGATTAGGGTGAAAGCTTTTAAATGTGCAGGTGTGTGTGTGTGTGTGTGTGTCTCTTAAAGTCTCTAAGATGTGGATACGAACGCTGAGCAAATATTATATATGTACACACACACTCCCCAATAAACACACAAACACACACACACACAGGCAGGTTCAAACGCAGCGTAAAATGTTTTCAAGATTTCTACACTTGTGTGCATGACGCACGATATGGGAATTACAGACGATGCCGATATCCGATATTTTCTGTGGTTATAGCTGCTGACGCTGATGAATGAGGAAGGCAGCGTCGAGAGTTGAGCGCGTTAAGATGAGAGAATTTTGCTCGCGAACGTTCCACTGCGTGCTCCGAATTTTGGCACAAAAATAACGCCACACATTTTAAGGCGTGGGCCGTATAAAATCCCACCTTGGACATGTCTGGCATAAGCGCTACCTTTCCCACGTACAATAAATATGTCATCAAATATCAGAAATATCGGGTAAATCTAGGCACCGGTCCGATGCAGATGATATAAAAAATATTATCGGAATTATCGTCCGATTCCGATACGATTCCGATATCATCGTGCATCCTTCGTGTATCCCCCGTGTGTGTACTTGCTGTCCATCTCCGTGCCCCCTCACTCCTCCTCTCTGTTTTTCACATCGTCAGCAGGACTGCGATTCCGAAAGAGGTCGGCGTGATTAATTAAGTGTGAGAAAGACGACTCACGTGAGGCTCTCTGGGCGGAACCCGACGGAACGTCGCGGTCCTTTATTCGGGAACAACAGCGCCTGACACGTTTTCTTATTTTTAGAAGAGTTTTATGGTAATTAAGCAGACGGACGATGTTACACTTCAACAAAAAGGGCAGCATCACGAGGAGGCAGTTCGAGTTTAGAACTACGAGGGAGAGAAATCCCTCCAGGCTGCATTGTTGAGAGAGAGAGAGAGAGAGAGTTCCGGAACAATGGCGCCACGGCAACGGTGTGTATCGCCGTGGGAACCGAAGCGACGAGGAGATCCTCCGGGACACAACTCGGTCTGCTGCTGCCGCCGCTGTATGGCACAGGCACGGGCACAGGCATGCCTTGTGATAATGGTGTGGTAAAGAGATGGTGTTCTGGCCTAATGATGGCATAACGCTGACCTTACACTGGAATAACTATAGCCTGGCATGTACACAGCCTGTCACAATGGTGCTCTAAAGAAGGCAAAAGGTGTTGTGGCAAAGTGCCTAAAGCTGGCATAATAATGACCTTACACTGGGCTAATCATGCCATAATGCCAGCCTTACACTGGCATAACACTGACTTTACACTGGCATAACATTGACCTTACACTAGCATAAAGCTGGCATAAAGTTGCCTTAAGATCTAGTATAATGCTGGTATGAATAAGACTTTACACTGGCATAACGCTGACCATACACTGGCATAAAATTGAATTGATAGTTCTGGCGTGACCTTGCTCATTTGCCAAATGTTGGCATAACGTTGATCTTATACTGGCACAATGCTGACCTTACAATGGTCTAAATCTGACGTAACATTGATCTTACACTAACCAGATACTGGACTTTCACTGGCATAACTCTGACATAACACTGGCCTAACACTTCATACTGTAACTGGCATAACCCACACTCAAGCACAACGTTGGCGTCACTGGGGCAGAACTCTAAACACTCTTCATCAAGCAGCGCCTCGGTAGTCCTTATTCTCTAAATATTTGTCAGTTTTATTTTTAGAAGCTTTTTATTTTACATACCAACGGAGCTGACGTGAACATACTGGCACCTTCTACTGCACACACACACACTTCTCCCAGCACAATAACACACTGATGCACAGAACCAGTTACACACTTATACATGGAAACACACACACACACACACACTTCTCCCAGCACAATAACACACTGATACACAGAACCAGTTACACACTTATACATGGAAACACACACACACACACACACACAGAAGTCTGTGTTCTTACCGTTCATGACTGCAGGTGGGTTTCAAGGGGCTTCTGTTCAGCTGGCTAAAGACCACTCATCTGCAGAGGGGAGAGAGAAAGAGAGAGAGAGCGCGACTTACAACATTTACATTGAGAGGAGAGCTAGAGGACACCGAAAAAATGGGGGGAGGAGAGAGTAAAGTGTGTGAAAAAGGATAAAAGGGATTGGATACGTCTGGGAATCGGAGAAGGACGTGAAGAGAGAGAGAGAGAGAGAGAGAGAGGGGTTTATTCACCAGAAGAAAGACTCTCTATCACTCTCTGAATTCATCATCACTTTCTGATTTTTGTGTGTATGTGTATGCTTTATGTTTAAGTGTGTGTGTGTGTGTGTGTGTTTGTGTTGCTGCAATGGGCAGTGCTTCCGGCGAGACTTGACATAAAAGCTCTTGTTGAGATTAAGGGCTGGTCAGCAACAGGAAATGACATCGCACAGCACTTCCTGTTTAGAAAGTTCCAGCTGAGGAAGTGGACCAATCAGCTCTGATCACAAAGAGCACAGAAATACACACACACACACACACCTAAAACGAACATGACCATGATGGGGACTGAGATTTTAAAGGGAGAAGTTCAGCTTGAATAAAAATTGTGGGTTTTATGTCTCCATAATGACACACGTCCCCTCTTTACTGGTGTGTAAACAGGTCAAAGTCCCCACTATGGAGGTAAACACACACACACACTTGTAAGGATATGAACATGACGGGGACTTACTAGATTTTTAAAGGGGAGGTTAGGTAATAGCTCTGTTGCAGTGATTTGGTTTTACGTCCTCACAATCACACAGGTCCCCACATCGTCGGTGCGAAACCACATCCACTTCTCCTCTTTCCTGTCTCTCTATATCTCGTACATCTTTCTTTCTTTTTTCCTCACCAAACCCATGAATAGTCCCTCCCTTCCTTCCCTCTCTCTCTCACACACCACTCCTAACATCATTCATTCCTTCATCTCTCTCCTTCTCACAAACCCTAACCTATATTCGCTTCTTTCTTTTCCTCTCTCAAAATCTCTTATAATTTGTGACCCTCCACGGCAAAACCAGTCGCTTGTCGCAACGGAGGTTTCCGAGAAAAACGAGCGTTTATGTTGCGTGGGGTAGAATTGTGGATTTTTCGTTTTTAGTGTTTTGAAACAGTGGAAGGTCTATACTGTACTGTTGTGAATAAATTTGGCTGAAAAACTTACCCTTTCCATCCTAAAAAGGTGACTTTCTTGAGGTGAGGAATTCAATTCCAGCAGAATGTTAAAAGTTTCTGTTTTGACCGCTCTACTTCAATATTTACGGTAAATCCACTGGTTGACTAGCGTGAAGATATTTCTCCGGAATCCATCTCCGTCTCCCGAGTTCAGTTAACCTAACGCAGGTAGGCTATCCGTGTGGCTGTGAATGCAGCGTAGGCTACCGTAAATGCAAACGTAGCCGCGACCGCACCAAGCGTCTGTGAGTGCTACGGCGATAGTCAACTTCGACGGCAGATTTCTCCGTTTCTCACTTGACGTGACAGGAGAAACCCGACTCCTTTGAATGTTGATATCTCAGTCATATGTCGTCCCATTCATTCCATATAGGTATCGTTTTGAAGGATGATTTATGCCCTTTCATGAAAACATAATAACTCAATTTTGAGTAACTCAAATTTGCGACAAGCGACTGGTTTTGCCGTGGAGGGTCACATATATTTCTTTCTTTCTCGTTCTCTTCCTCTCTCACAACTAATAACTTTCTTTTTCTTTAATTCTTTCTTTCACACAACCCATACCTTTCTTTGTTTCTTTCTTCTCTTTCTATCTTTCCTTTTAACAACTTTCTTTCTTTCTCTTTCACACAATTAATAATTTTCTTTCCTTCTTTATCTTTCTTGCTCACAACTAATTTCTTTCTTTCTCTCTCTCTTACACACAACTAATAAGTTACTTTCTTTCTTCCTGGAATTCTACATTATGATGAAAGGCAGAAAAAAATAATTGAATATGAATTACAAGGCAAATACAAGTAGCAGCACAATTACAAGAAGACCTTTTTTTTTTTACAAAAACCCAGCTCTACTGTCTGCAGAAAGAGTGAAAATGTGAGTAAAAAAAGAGGAGGATTAAAACGGGATAAATAAAAGAGGGAGAGAACTCATCCTTTAATCATCAGGCCCGACCCAACGCAGACTCCATTACCGCCTTATTCAGGCACGATACATTAAGGACAGAGAGAGAGAGAGAGAGAGAGAGAGAGGGATGGAGGGATGGATGAGTGAGGGGGAGGATCGAGGGATGGATGGTTAATGGGTTGAGGGCTGAGAGCAGCAGTCAGGAGGCTGCATTATCCATCGATCTGATTTTGACTCTCTCTCTCTCTTGTTCTGTCTCTGTTTCACACTTGCAATAAATATTACAGAGGCGAGTTTCATCTAAATGAGCAGAAACGCTTCGTCTGCATGTTGTTAAGTGAATACAGCTGCTCTCTTTATGCAGTTTAGCAGAAAAATCATGATGAGAGTCTGCTCGGATAACTCACTGGAAAATGATTATCCATATATAAGGTAGTGGCAAGTAGGCAAGTTTTATTTATAGAGCACATTATCACACACATGGGTCATTCAATGTGCTTTACAGAAACAAGATAAAATGTGTTAAAAGTTAAATGTAAAGAGAGAAAGATAAAATAATGAGAAAATGAATAAAATAAAGATAAAGTAGAAATAAAACGATTAAGTGCTATAAAAATATTGTGCAACGTAATAATTAGGGCCGGGCGATATGAGCTCAAATCAATATCACGATTACGATTAGTCAACAGCTATTTTCGGGGTTCATTTTTATTGTTATATTACATGTACAGTATATTATAATAATCATTCTTGTTATATAAGCTCCCACAACACTGGATGTGCTTGAACCCTTAATAAGTGCTAGAAAGAAAGAAAGATGCAACATCTCAAAATGAGGCAAATATCAAATGATAAAAATACATCATTTCATCCCATTTACACTTGTAGTAGTGTGTGAAGAGAGAGCGTTACACAGCGAGCGAGAGCCACAATCGGGTCATTTGGTCCCATGTGATGGCAGATTTAGAAAAGCTTTAAAGCAGTGATGAGAGCGGAGAGATGGAATACCTCAGAGAGGAGAACGGAGAAGAAAGAGAATAAAAAAGAGAGAGGAGTGTGAGAGAGAAAGAGAAAGAAAAAGAGAAAAGGCAGAGGGAGAGAGAACAAGAAAGAGGGAAGGAAAATGTGAGAGAGGATGAGAGAGAAAGAAAAAGAGAGTGAGAGAGATGGATGAAGAAGCAGGGGGAAGAAAGAGAGAGAGAGCGAGAGAGAGAAAAGAAAGAAAAGATAGACAAACAGATAGATAGATAGATAGACCGATAGACCGATAGATAGATAGATAGATAGATAGATAGATAGATAGATAGATAGATAGATAGACAGACAGACAGACAAATAGACAGATAGATAGATAGATAGATAGATAGATAGATAGATAGATAGATAGATAGA